>JAMYHX010000245.1:0-60611 GCA_025529335.1 Rhizopus sp. PT2906 | reverse complement strand
AACTTTGAATAAAGAATAGTAATTGTTAGCTATTGACTCCTACTGTTCTTATATACAAATACCAAAAATACAACAAATATATCAACAAAACTACCACTGAGACGTGAGTTTTGATGCTATATTTGTGTTACTAAATTCTAAAATATTTTTTTGTAGCGGAAAAAAAAGGCTCAATTGGACTTCTCTACACCTCTCCTCGCCTCAAGATGCCCGGGAGCATAGGCGAAGTGCCATATCTTCTTCCTCCTGTCTTGACTTTGGTGTACAATTGTGCCCAAGTGGTTAAGAATACTACACAATTCCTGAAAAAGAATGCTGCTTCAGTTAATTTAAGCCCTTTCAGCAACATAGACTAAAGTAGAATACTGACCTGTCTGATCTATTCCAATTCTAACATATAGCAAAATGCCCAAAAGAACCATGCAAATAAATTCTTCTGGGAAAACGATGCAAAACGCGTAGTGGAGATTGCATTATCAGGATTAGCCGTTGATGTAGGAGGATGCCTGACGTATTTGATGAGATAATCATTATAATAACTCGAGTATAATCTTACAGTAGAGCATACATCCTACTTTTCTCTATCGCATCTGATAAGAGTAACTTATAATAAGAACTATAGTAGCTACTAGTATAACAATAATAACAATAATAAACAATCACATTGATCACATTTATCATACTGACAACATTAATATTCCTTATAAAACCCTCTCACAAACTTAATTTAATAATATTCAGCTCTTCTTAATAATCTAATTCGCAAGCCATCGATTTCATAGCCTTTTTAACAATAACACTAAAGCTGAATACAACACTAATATTAATGGTTCGGTTGTATCTAGGGCGAATGTTTTGCCAACTGAGGCTACAGGAAGTAACAGTAATCAGGTTCGTCCTGATGCAATTGTATGCGAGATTGACCAATCAAGTTGGGGAAAATCCCTTGGTTTTGGTGAGGTGAAACTTGCTGATGTAACGCCTAACTTAAATGAATTGGGGCAAGACCTTTTAAGGTTGGCAACTCTCAGTAAAAACGCATTGCTAAAATCAGGTTTGAACGCTTCAATGAGTTTTCAAATACATGGTAATTTGTTTTTGTATCCATAATATATAGTTCACATTTCTCATTACTTACTTTTCATGACAGGTTATCGTATGAAGATATACATGTCAATGCTTATTCCTGGAACAGGCATTACAGCAATGCTAGAGGTCTTGTCTTTGGAATTTCCAAGAAGCGTTCTTCAACTAGATGCCTTCGTTACTCGAAGAAACTTGGATAGTCTTGTGCATCTACACGAAATGTTTTGGCGCAATTGCTTGAGCAAGCAGGAAGCAAAGACTGCTGCCGCTCCAAATACATTGGAACTTTCCACCTTGAATGCTATTAGGCAATCAACCAGAGACCGAACACGACCAAACAATATACAGTATTAAAATTATGTTATGCATCTTATACTATGCATACATATACACTTTGATTACTTTGTTGACCACTTTCTGAAAAATACTATTCTAACCATGGTCTAGAGATTATGTTGGAGTATAAGTAGTTTGCGATGGCTTAATTCTCTTCTTTATCTGTTCACATAATAATTAAGCTCCTGTCAAAATGAATAGGAATCTAATAGACCTTACCTATTGATCTTCTGTATTCACAACCACCAAGTCAACGATTACATAATTATTCACATTAAAACTTTGAGAAAAGTAGTACGACTATTAATACGAATGAAATGAAGTACTGAATGTATTATGCGAAAACTAGGAGATGTTGGTAGTTTTCCGCACTCCTTCTTCCTTGATAAAAGTTCCCACTCCAAAAGATGAAGAATCACTGTTACAAAACCGTGTTTCTTTTATGATGTTATTTAAATTCAGTGCTCAGCATGACCGAGTAATAGAATATGATGATCAAGATACAGCCATTCAGTCTCTAAAGAGTGAAATCAGAAGTTTCAAAGGAGCCTTGCTCAGTAGACGCAATTTCCCTACAATATCCACTTCACCAGTAACATCAAATGTACCTTCACCTATAGTAACCACAACTACAGAGCCACCTGCATCTGTCCCTGATGCATATCATCCTAGACGAAAGAGATCATTTAGATCTGAGCTACCTTCTTCAGCGCAAGTAGAAAAGTCAGAAGATTAACAATATAAATAAAAACATTCAAAAAGAAATCTATATTATTATTAACGCGTAAAAAAAACAAAAAAAGGACAAACAAATATACATGAGACAATTAAATTATGGGTATCTTTGCCACGCGTTTTCATTGATCACGCCGAATGAATTTTGCTGGTTAGACGGCAAGTTGCCACGACCAAAGTTTGGATTGGAGGTAGTAAATGATGTATAAGGTGAAGTAACATGAGGTGCTCCAGACACTTCAAAATTACTGTTGCTAACATAGGATGCGTACGGTGAATTAATGCTACATGTTCCGACGGGCCCTTGCTTTGCTGAGCGGGATAGAGAGAAGGATGTAGGATAGGACTGAGGAATACTAGAGTTTTGTTGAAGGCTCGGTGTTGATGAGTTATAGAGCATCTCGGATTGCATATTACCAAAGGTAGCCGATTCATTCTTGGGCATTTTCACTGCAGCCCTATCAGGACTGATTGGAGAATCGTCTGGGTCGTTATTGTTATCGTTGTTGTTACGTACTACATTAGGAGAAATGCCTCGTTCGGTTGAAGGGTCTCGGTTGAACCAACTGACCCAACGATCTAATGATTCACGATCGTATACTTGGAATAAAAAGTACATACTTTTATCTGTGCGTACACGGAAAGTAAAGTGGTTTGTACTACCTACTAGGGCTGGCTCACAGCTGACATAATGGTAAACAGTGGCATTCTCGCCTGATTTCTACACAAAATAAATAAAACAAGGTAGGATGACAGAGCTGAGTACTTACCTCAGAGAGAATGAAATATTTTTTAAATGGTACTAGTACAACATGCTTCAAGGTCCAAATAGAAAGAAAGTCAAATTTAGCCATCTTCTTTACAGGCAATATACCCTCATGAGCTTGTACTGTAAAGTCGTACATGTTCTTGGCCACCAGATTCAATTGGATGTTTTGATCCATAGAATTTGTAGAATGAACCGACATTTGGTTCTGACTGTCGGAATTCATGCGGTAAATATTGATTTTTTTGCTATTTTGAAGGATATGTCTGGATATGATTACGAACTTGGGAATGAAGATGGTGATCAAGGTAAAGGTTGAACCAAACATGAGAGAGGAAACATAGAGATAAAGTGAGATGTCATAATAATCATTCCCCAAGAGTAATCCAGGTACCATGACAGAAGCAGAGACAATCAAGTTACTAATGCATTGTTAAATAAAAAGATGCTACATTTCATCAAGACACTTACTAGCTCACATAAGCAATTTGAGTGGTTTCAGACCATTTGCTGCTTACATCCCTTGTCTAGTAGTAATAATAATAACATATAAATACATCAGCTATTTGCAATCATGCGTCTTACCTTGAACGCAAGAAAACAGGCAGTCAAGATGAGCAGAAAGAGCCATATCAAGACAAACATCTGTGCCAGATTAAATCGTCCCCATTGGCCATTCTCTGCTGTTGGATACTCACATACCCAGCAAAAGTCAGTCTGAAAGAGTTGATAGCTGACCACTTCGACACGATACACAATATTCCAGACCGCCAGCGGTACCACTACAAAGATCTGAAAGATACCAACAAGCCTTAAGAGATAGGTGGATTTAAGCCTCGAGGTGCGGATAGTGAAGACATTTTGGTAGCTAAAACACGTGGTAAATAACAGAACATTTCTTTATGTTCTATATTTGTATGTTTCTTACATTTTGTAAATTCTGTAATTTTTAGCAATGATGCTTCCCACAACAAAGGCAAAACCCATACAAAATAGGAACTGCCTGGAAACACAGGTTGCTGGTGTTGGCTGTCTCACAAGAAGAATGAGAGTAATATAGCACATGGATATACCAAGTAGCTGAAGGTAACAAAAGACTGGACTGGATATCATGATTGGTTTCAGATGTCTATGAAGGAAGATAAGTATAGCCATGAGTAAGCAAAAGAATAAGCCAACACTACAGACAATAAGAATGGCAATGCCCAAAGGAGATGTGGGAGTAGGGTTTATGTCTATCGACATATTAGTTAACGAAAAAAATAAAGCAATATCTTACATTGATGAATTGCAATATCTGAAGGCTTCTCCTGTGTGTTTCCAGGATAAATGATGCGGTCATTAATTGATTCATAACTGTCAATCTTTATGTTGGCATAAGGTACAGCAATGCCATTTTGTAAATAAAAAACTTGAAAGTAGCTGTGTATATATAGTAAGGTTAGTTAGCATTGTCCCGAATCTTTCTGAGTTACACGGCATATCAAATTGATATTGTGTTACATACCCCTTTTGTAGATCACCTACAATAAAGTTAACCACATGTTTAGACTTTACATTTATGGTTCTTACCTGTATCAGTGAATGTCAAGTTACCTATAGCAGATGAAGTCAGTAAAAAAGAGGAATCATGACGACGCGTAGCGGAATACTATCAAAACTTACCAGCAGGTCCAGAATAGTTAAAATTATAGAACATAGGTGTCATCGAACTCGTGTTGAATGTGTCACTAGCCAAGTCTTGCAATCCCTTTTCCCGGCCACCGGAGTACTGGTCAAGCGCCTGTCAAAGCAAGAGAAATAGTTGAGTTGATCAGAAATGAAAGAAATCTCGAAACTAACCTTATTGATACCGAGTGTAAGCAGCTCGAGACAAGAATAAGCTTGTGCAGCACCGTAATTTAAGCTTGTTGTAGTCCAGTTACTCGGATCAGAGCTATACCAAAGGGCATAAATGATCAGTCGTCTACTTAATTATGTTTTATATATGACTTACTAATCTGACGGGACGGGCTGTTGCCGCCATTTTGCTTGAAACTCATCAAAGGCCGGTAGCCCAGTCACTAACGCACAGATATAGTTAGTAAAACATGACAATACTAAAAGCGTGTTAATTACAATTCCAGAGTGTACTAATGTACATGAGTCCATTATAAGCCGTCACGGCATCACCATCATCGTCATCTTTTATATTTTGGAGGAAGTTATCTGCTAAATCATCAGCAAGCATCCAGACCCATCCTTTGGACATGAAGCCCATTTCCCTGTGATAAAAGTATATTAATAAAATCTATGAGGAACTGGAAAGATGTGCATATATACCTTGCTTTACGTAATACATTGACCTGCTGATAGGGTCGTGAAAATGCCAAGATGATTATACGGGAGCCTGAGCGGTTTAATTCTGTCAGTGCCTCTAAAACAAAAAGAATTAGTGTCACCATCACACACATTGACCATCCCACTATTCATTATACACATACGCTCAATACTTTCATCCGTTGCATGAGAGAAGCGGTAAGATTGAGCATAATAAAATCCATATTGCTCTCCTTGGTCGCTGAGTATATCAGCAACTATAAGGGTGGATTAGACTCATGAATTGTAGTCGGAATCATTCTTCTCTTTCACCTCGATCACCTAAAGCATCGGCACTGTATAAAAGTGAAAATGTTTGCCATCCCATATTCTTCATCCAAGCACCTAGAGCATAGGCGTGAGTTGTGATGCTGCCAACCGTACGAAAAAAGAAAGGATAGGCGTCTCTGTCTGGTAGACTAAAAGTTCCAGAGGCTGCAGAACATTGAGGTATACTAAAAAGACTAGTGATCGATGCACTGGCTCTAGTTAAGTCAGTATCAGCGTCACCTATGACGGCACTTTTTTAAATGTGAGTTGAAATAAGGAATAACGATCTGCACGCGCGTGTATGTGTGTATTATATTTACTCTACGTTGCTTTCAACCATTTTGAATGTTTCTATTGCGCTAAGAGAGGATTCATCTTCATATGAATAATAACGAGTGATATTGAGTTCGATGTCTGTATAAATGATTGAATGTGGTGTCAGTTTTTTTTTTCTTTGTCTATTTAATATATATATAACCTGGAAGAATATTCTTGTCTCGTACGGATTCTACTGCCATACGAATAGCCAATTCACTAGTTACGACAGCATTTCTTATGTACATATCATTTTTATTTGTAAGTGTGGATACATTTGGAAACAGTAATCCAATGTTGTATATAGTTTTATTTGTAGGTGCCCTTGGTGTCAAAAAGGGTGTACTTTTTACAGTTGGTTGAATAATAGTCGAGACATTCTGTATTAAAAAGAAGAAAAGGATGGATAATAAAGTGAACAAATCCATATAAAAATTTCTTTCTTTGTCCTCCCTCTTTTTTATAGGAAAATGTTGAAAGAAAAAGAAAGAGAATAGAATTAGAAGAATGACTCTAATAGTTAACGGAGTTTGTGCCTGTGCCTTATTAATTTTGATTTACGACCTGATGTAACGTTATACAACTGAAAGCGAGTATATTATACACACACACAGACAATTAAGAATAGGAGTCGTTCAAGCGCATTTTCTAGAGGAAAAAAAAAAAAAAAGATGGCTGGTATTTTATGTCATCATAGGCCATGCCATTACTAGTCTTTACGGGGTATCTGTGAAATAAAAGACAGTCAAGATTCATTGTAATTCAATGTTGGTTTTCATTCATCTATCAATCAGTTGGTCAACATTCTTTGTTGTATAAAAATATCTTTAATGTGATTCAACCAAGGATGATCTTGTCACTAATGACCTTTTAATATCTTCAAGGTATACTTGAGCTACACAATGATGCACAGAAATTATGAAATGATCGCCCATATTCAATGTATTGCGAGATAACGCTCGATTACTGCTATTTCATTCGTTTAGTCTAAAATCTACTCTATAATAATAAATGTCATACTGATGTCATTGTATAATAATAAAATCTATAAATACACTCTGTTTCATTCTTTATGAGTACGGCCCTCCTATGATTTTGTCAGCTGTAGTTTCAGTTAAATTATTTTGGAATGTCTCGGAACGGGGTAGTAAGCTATCTCTTATTAACCACGTAAAATCTGAATCTAGAAATTCTTCTGAGTGTTAAATCCGTAAAATATAAAGACAATATGTGTGTGTGAACACATAGGAAATAGTTGGACAACTCTGGTAAAATACAACTTTACAATATCTCGATTCCGTATCAAAAAAACCAATTTGGTAGTGATAAAGAACTCTATAAAAATAACCTCAGTGCTAATGATGTCTGACAGAGAATATCTAGCTCGTACCCTGTCTACAGCTAGCCAACAAAAGGGCTGCTTATTATACTTGGAGATCCCTCGCACCAACTGAGTTAAGGTGTATGTGATCAATGTAACCGAAAAAAGACGAGACACAAACACAAGCAAAAAGAAGGGTAAAAAAAAAAAAGAAAGTTCAGTAATCTGAGCAAAAATTTATTTTATTCAGCTTTTTAGCTGCCAAATGGTAACCTTTTGAAGCAGCTCTACCGAAATATTCCAATGCACGAGGATAGTCGGGGGAAATGCCAATACCATCTTCGTAATATTTACTAAAGACACAATTAAGTCCTCTATTCCTGTTACATCAATGGATACTTACCCTAATACATACTCGGCTTGTGCGAATCCGAGCTCAGCAGAACGCTTACACCACTTGAAGGCAATCGTTTTTTGTGATGCGAGCAGGCCTGGAATTCCTTCGAGATACATTCGTGATAAGTCCAACATCGCGCCTGCATGGTCTGCTTCTGCTGCTTTCAAATAATGTTGATAGGCTGTCCAAGCATCACTCTGTTGGCCCAACGTACCAATCTCGGATATCTGACCCATCAGATAGACTGCATCGGGATACCCATAGCTGGCTGACTTTTTTATGTATACCATTGCCTGAGAATAATTGGTGGTTATTGACGAGTCCCTTTTGAAGTGTTAATTTTATTTTTTTCTTTACAAGATAATCAATTATACCTTTGAACACCGATACGTTCTAATTCATCTGCATAGATACAACCAAGGACAAATGCTGGCTCTGCACTCACTTCATCATCTACATTGGCAGCTATCTTTAAATATTGTATACCCTTTTCGATATCTACTGGTCTTTTCAACTGTCCTCTTAGGTAAATTTTCGCCATTTTCTAATGATGAATGAATGGGTATTCTCGGTTAAACTAGCTTTGCTTACATAAATTGAGAGTGTATGATGTTCTTTAGCACCCTTTTCATAGTATATGATGGCCTTTTCATATTTCCCACGCTTTTTATACAAGTGCGCCAACTCATAATACGCATCCACCCAACCAGCCTTGGAAGCCAGCCGAAAACACTTGAACGCCTTGTTTTCATTGACCTTTTCATACCCCTTGATTGCACAGTCATCCGCCTGCGGACCTAATAAATGCCATTTACCCTTGACGAAAAGAGCTTCCGGCTGACCTTTCTTGGCTAATCGCTCAATCCAATAACCTGCCTCAGAGAGCAACCTGTGTCTGGTATCTGCAGCTTCGTCAGAGGATGATGATTTAGGGTATAGTTTAACAATTCGCAACAAGTATCTAGCATAAGCCATCTGAGTCTCCTTGTTTCGCGTCTTGAGGGCCATACGACGATAAAGTTTTATGTTCGAACGGACTTGTACCAGACTACAAGAGGCAATGATGCTTCCTGCATGCTTATTCATTATCTCTTTATAATACACATCGTCTTTAATGATTGAATGATCTTGTTGCATATCTGACGCTTCATCAGGAATTTGGGTTATGGTGACAGGAAGAGCGGCAAGAATAGAACCTGTTGAGATTCGACTGATACTTTGTCGCTTAACAATGGATCGTTTTGTAGTGGACGTGCTCCATGGGCTTGGGACACCTGAAGATACAGGGGATGGTTGAAAATAGTTTTCGGAAACAGAAAACAGTTGGGCCGGAACGGAGGATGCTGGTGAATCAGGTGTGCTATGATCCAATGAAGGTAGGGTCAGATCAGGTTCAATCTGTTCTTTGGATTGCTTGTGACGCATAGGCAAAGGGTCAAATGGTTTTTCTACGCGTTGAGGCAAACTAGGGTTACAGTAGGATATCTTCCAGCCTTCATCCACCCACAGCTGTTGTTCGCAGTAGATAGTGGCCAATGCGTCTTGAAAGAGATCAATTTGTGATTGTTGATCCACTGGTATCTTTGGCAATGGCTTTCTCTTTTTAAACTCTAATTGATACGTATTAGTTTACGTTTTCAAAAATGAATGAGTCTACCTTTGATTTGAGGTGAAGGTTCAGCTGACATATGCATAAGAATGATAAAAAAGTCAATAAAAGAAAAAAAAAAAAGAGACTTTTTATTATAGTTAACAAACAAATGTTACTATAAAAAGAAATGAGAGAATAAAGATGCAGATTTTCGTGTTGTATCGCTTGCCTTGTTTGGAAGTGCATAAAACACCTTTCCAAAAAGATATTTATAGGGTATACACATGTATATATAGATATATTATTGATGATTGTAGCCGCATTGGTAATAGCATTGCTCACAGACACGATGAGGACGAGAGGCAAGTGTAGACAAGGACTCCAATGGACCATTAGGGTCTTGTAAGATATCAGATGAGTTCAGGTACACTTTCCAAGGTGAGCACTTGTCACAAATAATTTGACCACACTTTCTGCAATGATGTCGTCTTACCAACAAGCCAAACTTTCTTTCACAAATTCTGCAAGATTTGGCTTGTTCATCTGATTCCCAGACGTTCATATTGATTGAATCTGGTACTTCTGAAGTAGCAGTCGAGGACCATGGGTTGGTATCAATAATTTCTTGGTAGTTTAATTCTCTCTCTTCTTGAGGGCTTTCCATAGGTATAGC
This sequence comes from Rhizopus sp. PT2906, assembly GCA_025529335.1. Taxonomy (NCBI): domain Eukaryota; kingdom Fungi; phylum Mucoromycota; class Mucoromycetes; order Mucorales; family Rhizopodaceae; genus Rhizopus; species Rhizopus sp. PT2906. The sequence goes on along the minus strand of JAMYHX010000245.1, from coordinate 50,763 downwards.
CAAGTTTGCAATTCTTGTGTTTAGTTTTTCAATTTGTGTCATATAAGACTTTACTAAAGTGGAAGACTGATGTTTTCTAAATTCATTGTCGTCATCTAACAGAACGAAAAATCAGTAAAAGATTACTCTGTTATTTACGACTTACTTTGTATAGCATTGGTTAGAATATCAATTGCCTGCTGATACTTTTGAATGTTTTCTTTTAATATCTGTTCAATAGCTGCTCTGTCCGTTTCGAGTATATCCGAATTGACGGATTGAACAATCTGTTCTGCTTGCATCAAATAATCAGGCTGTTGAACCTGTTCATTCTCTTCCTCCTCTTCTTCTTCGTCAACAGCAAATGTTATATTTTCACCACGATGATTTCCATTATTCAAATCCATGCGACGTTTCATCACTCTGACCCATCTTCTACGTCTTACCCAGTTATAGCCACTCGTGGGTGCGACAGGTGTCCAAAGTGCATCGTCATCATCAAACGAGCGAGCATACTGCCAACCAGACGTTGGGTCCACACGAGGATTACTGTAATCGATCTGCCAGTCTGTTAACCAGAACCAGTTGGACAAGGAAGATGTACGGTGATTGTTTGTGCTTGTTTCGGGTAGTGTTACCATGTCCTTTGCCATCGGTTCGCCTGTAGGATGAAGTGACCAAGGGCCACGGGTATCATTTTTGGTTAGATAACTTTCACTAAATTGTGGACGTGATAGACCAAGTAAAGAAGTGGCTCTTTGGTTTTCATGCAGAATGACAATCACAGTAACATGGTATTCAAGAAGATCATATGTAGCGCCAAACATAGAAGCACGTTTATTACTCGGGTTCAACATGCCTACATATATTTTGTTAATTCTTTCTCTCTGCGAATTATAAATGAATATTACCCTCCGTATGTTGAATGGCCCACCACTTACGGCCCGCTTTTTCAAGCATCTCACAGATATAGGATTCACCAGCAGCCGCACTCACATCATAAGCCGCTTCACCAAAGTTATTCTTGATAAGAGGGTTCGCATGTGCCTCATCCAATAGATATTCAACAATAGACATGTAGCCTTTAGAAGCAGCGTTGACTATAGACAGATTATAATCAATATTTTTTTTTTTGACGAGAGCAAAACATATAAAACTTACTTAGGGGTGTATGACCCATTTTGCTTCTTGCATCCACTTTAGCCTTTCTTTCGACCAATAAACGTACGATTCTGAAATAACCTCTTGAACAAGCATTATGTAACGCAGTCCAGCCATCTTTATCTTTTTGGTGAATATTAGCGTTACTGTCAAGCAAGTAATGCACAACATGATAATGACCGTTATAGGCTGCTTTGAGTAAAGCCGTCTATTGTAATAAACAGGTTAACAAGAAAGCATACTTGCTTGTTGCATATTACGTACTTCTCCTTCCTTATCAACCGAATCAACTCTGACGGCGTACTCTTCTACTAAACATTGCACTATTTTTAAATGACCGCGAGATGCAGCAAAGTGTAAACACGTCAAGCCAGTGGCTGGATGAGGATCATTGACAGCTTTGAGTTGGTCAGGAACAATTTGTAAAAACTGCTTAAGCAAAGCCAAATTGCCAGACAAGGCCACGGATCGAATAGTTTTGTGTACCTGAGATTTATTATGCTTCACCATGTTATGATGGTGAGTGATGGGTGGTGTTGGGATAACAATAGGCAGTTTAATATATTTATTATGTGAGTACCCATAATATTTGTGTGTCTCTCCAGGAATAGCTGGAGTACAAAAGTCAATAACCGCCACCATGAAAAAAAAAAAAATAAAGAAGATGGATGAGAAAAAAAAAAAAAAACGGAAAAGAGGAGTGAGAGAGAGAGAGATAATTACGATTATGAACTCCGAACAACAGCATTTTCAAATGCAACTTTTCTCTTATTATTTCTCTTTTCTTTTTTTTTTTTTTTCTTTATAAATTATGTTGACCAAGACTAATGACGTCCTTTCTACTCCTCCACCTGAGCAGGTTGAGGATATAAGAAAGCAATATGAAAATATGACTTATGATGAAATGTCACAACGTATAGCAGAAAGCTATAAGCAACTATCAGAACTTTTAGGTAACAGAATCAGCTTACCTTCGACCATCAGTACATCTACAACCTTAGATGACACTACGGTTGATGATTGTTATGACGAAAGCATTATAGAGCGTACAGATATAGATGATGCTACTAAAAAACAAAAATGTACCAAGCTCTTTCTAAAGTCTGCTTCCAGTGGGGACCTTGAAAAGATGCAGAAATACCTAGAAACAATGAAACCCTTTATTGACATTAATGCAAAAGATGAAGATGGGACAACTCCATTGATTTACGCAGCATGTTTTGGCAAATACGAAATTGCTCAAGCTTTATTACAAGCAGGAGCGAAAGCGGATAGTCAAGATTCACGTAAGGAGAAAAAAGGAGAACCACTTTTTTTTTTGTTTTCTAATATTTTCTCCTTGCTTAGATGGTTGGACTGCCCTCATGTGGGCAACAACAAATAATCATGAAGCTCTTGTTAAACTCTTGGTTGAACATGGCGCATCATCACAAACAAGATCAGCTAAAGGGAGAACGGCGTTCGATTTTGTAAAGAGCGAAAATTCAAACAAAATTGCAGATATTTTGGCCAATAATCCGAGAGATAGTATATCATCTACTGCTTCAAGTGTATTGGGTCTTACAGCAGTCGAAAGTGTTACGTCGGCTGTATCAAAAGATCATTATTATCCTTATGAAGAAAACTATGAGTCATTATTGAATTTTGATAATGAAAATAGGCCTAAACTAATTGAAGAATACTTGACAACTAATGAGCAAAAGCATAAAGAAGATCAAGAAGAAGAACAAGAACAAGAAGAAGAAGAAGAAGAAGATTTGGAAGTAAAGGATACCGAGTTCGATTGGGATAATTGTATGCCAGACCAAATGTTTGTATTTGCGGCAGACGATCTTCCTTATATTCTTGATACTGTTATCTCCAACTTAACATTACCAGTTCGTAATGTTCAAGAGATATTTTTACCAGCCAATGTTGTATTCCTTAGTGCCAGATTTGCCCATTATTATTCAAGTTTAGAACTAGCAGAACAGTTGCTGGAAGGTGCCCTGGATCGTATTAGTAAAATCATCAAGGTATTTCTTTTACAGTTAAGCGAAAACGTGAAGATTAACACCTTCATGTAGAGTAATACAGATAATGTGCATATATTATCTTATTGGATGACAAATATTACTCGATTATTATTCTATTTAAAAAAGGATACAGGCCTTGTTGTCACCACAGCCAATTATCAATTAAAATTATCAGAGCTGATATCAGAGACCTATAATTATATGGTTCATGATACAGAAAAAAGATTACACGAAGTACTAGAATTAGCCATGTTAGAATACGATCCTATAAAGACAGAAGAGGTCAATTTCACAGATGATTACTGGCAAAGACTATTCAAGAGAAGATCAACAACAGTTGAAATGCAACGTAATAACAGTAGCTATAGCAATGCTACGGAGACCAATAGCAAGGTTATCATTTCACCACAGTCTATTACCAACTTATTATCATGTACTCTATATGTACTACAGTCATATGAAATCCATTCGGCTATAATTATCCAGGCACTAGCACAATTCTTTCACTTCATTTCATGCGAGCTATTCAATCAAATGCTCACACAAAAGAAATACTTGTGTAGATCAAAAGCAATACAGGTCAGAATGAACCTATCTGTATTAGAGGAATGGATTAGAAATAACAATTTGCCATCCAACTTGCTGTCTTATCTAAAGCCTTCTATTCAGCTTGTTCAGCTCTTACAGTGTATCACTCAATTAGACACTTTACAGGCCATGAGCACATTTGATGCTTTAAACCCATTACAAATTAGAAGATGTATTATGAATTATCGTTATGAAACCAATGAACAAAAGATATCAGATGAGATACAATTAGCTGTTGGACATAGAAAAACATTGGAAAAGATTAGACCTACAACCATGATTGAACAACACCAAGAAGACGAAGAAGAAGAACAAGAAACAAAGGACTCTAAATTTATGCTACCCTTCTTTGTACCAACTGCTACTCAGCTATCTGCTCTATATGAAAAAATATCACCTGCTATACCTCAAGATTGGATGGAAAAATTGGACAAGACATCCTCTATGCTATTATAAGCTTATATAATATAATATAATTTTATATATAAATATGTACATTTCTTTATTTATGCCCTTTCCTTTTCTTCTTCCTTCTCTTTCTTTTCTTCTTCTTTCTCTTTCTTTTCTTCCTCTTTCTCTTTCTTTTCCTCTTCTTTCTCTTTCTTTTCTTCTTCTTTTATGTTATTGCTCTTTTCTTGTTTTTTCTTATTACGCCTTTGACGTTTTGCTCTCTTTTTTGCTGTACGTTCTTCATCTTCTTCACGTAAACGTGCTAATTTTTCTTGATATTCTCTTTGTTCCTTTTCCTATTATTGTTTATTATATCAGTGTTTTTAATTTCTTTATTAAATTATATTATTTATTATTCACCTGCTTTTCTTGATCCTCCATAAACTTTAAGCGTGCATACTCCCTTCTTCTTTGTGCTCTATACACATGAAAGTCACCACTACCAGCACCAGCACTTGAACCTGTTTATTGTTATATATTTTATATTCTCCTTTTTTTTCTCTCTCTCTCTCTCTCTTACCTGACACATTGCGAACAAAGTCTTTGGGAGGCGGAATTGGATTTTTATCTGTGGGTGGAGGTGTTGGAATCTGTATAGGTTTGTCTATTCTTTCAAATAATTTTTCTAATTCTTTTTGTTGTTTCTGCACAGGTGTTAAATTATGTTTATTTTTGCCATTGCTTGGCTTTTCATTAATTTCTGTTGACATGATTTAAAAAAGAATATCGTGCTGACGGGTTCAAATGAAGGGATTTTTTAAATCCAATTGGCGGTTTTGTGACGGTGACGGAATTACATAGAATTCTTTTGACAAACACTACGCGCAGGAGGAAATACATGTGAAGGCTAATGATAAAGGTGCTTCCTTGGGACGCACTACCTGTGATTTCATTTTACAACTTCACACAACCAAAATTTATACCTAACCTAAGGCTCTCCATTAATATGAAATACACGTTATTGATAGACTGACAACGTAAAATTAGAAAATTTTCTTTTTTTTTTTATCTCTTTCCTCTTGAAAAGAACACAAGCCAAGATGACAGCTTTATAAAGTCATGCTTAGCTTGACGCTATACATTAAAAATCTCTGCTGGACTGCATCTTAATGAGCTCTTTATCGTGTGTCAATAGCCTTTCTGAGCACTTCAATGAAGAGTACCCCAATTTCATGGTCGCCCTAGGCTTATTCTTGACAAAACACACACACTCTACCAGGTACTGGAGCGCCATATATCGAACAAGACATTATTGATGTTGTCTTTTGTGACAAAAAATATTTTATCACAAAATAACAACGAAAGAAAAAAAAACAAGATGCACTCACCCCAAACCTAATGAAGCAAAGAGACTTCTAGAAGAAATCCTTAAAGAGAATGGAAGCTCAAATGAATACCATTGTAAGAAAGCCAAAAGAAATGCACAAAAGAGCTTTCTTTTCCTTGAGCAAATGGAAAAGGATTTAGAGAAGGCTATTTATGCTTTGATTCAGAAACCACTCAGGGCTGCTATACGAGAGGATTTGAGGGAGCACAGTGTATGCCCTTACCTTCCCCTGATGCTTGTGTCTAGACTTGTTCAAAATAAAGTTGCTATTTTTTAATGGGTTAACAGGGTTACGGAACGCGTCTATCATTTGCTATTACCATTTTTGGGTGATGGCGTTCTTTTGATTTATGCATAGCTTGCTTTATTTCTTTATACAAGATTTTTACTTTATATAAATACTACTACAAAATAGTATTTATCTAGTCTTTATTAGCAAAAAATCAAAGAAAAAAAGGGGGGTTTGGCAGAGTAACACAAATGGTGTGCAAGGAAGACTAGGAAATAAGCCCAAAGACGTGTGATAAAAACAAAGAATGCATGGGATCTATTGCCTTTTAGTCTTTTTTTTTTTTTTTTTTTTTTTTTTTACTACATAAAAAGAGAGGTGAACGTCTTCATTAACATATAAATACAAGCGACAATTTGAATGAACGGAAAAAAATAGGCAAAGAGTCATGAAACATTTACAAAATAAACAAAAGTGTGAGTGTAAACCATATTTATTGATAAGATAGAAGCCAATAACTTCACATAACTAAGAAAAGGGTATAAGAAGAGAGAAATTTGCTGTCTTCCCTTTTCTCTCACTTTCTTTTCTCTTTTTGGTCAAGATAAGTTTTTTTTATATAAAACTTACTCAACAAGGTGATGATTGTGTGCTCAAGGATTTCTATGCAATCTCTTTCTATGATGTTCAGTACGTATCCTGAACTGACAGCGGTCGTTCGTTTCATCACTCAACTGGAGGCTTTTAGGTAGCCAAAGGAGAGTTATGGACATTCGATTGGAATCTTTACAGGGAGCTAGTTATCTGAGATCACAGCTATGCCAGATTGTTAATAATGATTCCTGCTGTCTAGTTGGCGCAACGAAGTACATAAACTAGTTGACAATTGACAAGGTTCAGCTAATGCATACCCCAACGGTACGTCTGCTACTGCGGGTTTCTGCAGGCTGCTTGGTATTTAATTGTCTGATGGGTTTTATGAGTGCCTGAGGAATATCGTCACAGCAGCAATCAGAACCTTCGAAGTATTTTGGTATCGTTGTTGAGCTGTACAATGCTTTTTTTTCACTTGAACAATCTTCAAATGACATTTCGCAGTTTGTGAGTATTACCTTTTTTGGATTTTGCAGTGCCCTTTTGCTGAAGATGCTGCGTTCATTGAGAGCTTGAGCAGCCCAAGAAAAAAAAAAGGAGGGTTAGAAAAAAATCTTTAACCAAGGCAAAACAAAAGGGTCCTTTCCTCTCATGTACGTCTTCCAACAATTTAAAATGTATTTAGTTTTTCTTGTTTGTTGCAGCTTCACAGGTCAAAAAAGAAGTAAATATACGTGTCTGCTGTCCAATCAAATTTCATATTCAAGACCAATTTTACCCAGTCTTTATGCTGTCACGATATTCAATTGGCATTTTTTTTTTATTGAAACGCGAAGGGTTGCCTTCTTTTTTTTTTCTTCAAAAAAAAAAAAATGGGTATTGAAAAATACTTTTTACAAAAGGTTCGATTGCTTTCATAGTGCTTTCATTGTTTTGCTCATGTTTTGTAAATAGTCTGTTCCAAAGAAGCATAGTAAAAAGGGTATTTATCAAAAGTTGTATGTTTTATTCACCTTCAACTAACTCAAACAGAACAAAATAACGATGGCAACGACAATGACGACGACAGTGACTTGTAAGAATACAAGAAAAATAAATTAAACCGAGTTAACCATATAAAAAGTCAACAACCTATAGTTCCTAAACATGCTGCCAAAAGACAAAAAGCAGAAGAAAGGTAATATATCAAATCAAAAGACTCTAATTAATGATTTATTATAGTAAACCAGTTGATCCAGTGACATTCTTTGCTTCTTCTTCTTCTTCAAGCAAATCCAAAGATAAAACTACCACCAAGGCAGCTCCTAAAAGAAAGAAGACTGTTGTGGAAGTGAGTGATGATGATTATGAACCTGAACAAGAAGAAGATAAGAGTGAGCGAAAACCTCCAGCTGCCAAAAGAGCAAGACACGCGCCATCGCCCAGTCTTACACCAGAACCAGTACCTGTTATAGAGGAAAAGTCAAAAGTCGAAAAGGTGGAAAAGGTAGAAAAGAAAGAGGAAAAGAAGGAGGAAGTAAAGAAAGATGAAAAGAAGGAAGAAGACATAAAAGAGGAAAAGAAAGAGGAAAAACCCAAAAAGAAAGGCTTCTATCAAATGATGAATCGCGAAGGTCCAAAGGCACTTGGTACTCGACCAGAACCTGTAGGTGCACCCAATTGCTTAAACAATATGACTTTTGTTATATCCGGTGAATTTGAAACGCTGACCAAAGAACAAACAAGAGATATTGTTATGCGCTACGGAGGGTAAGAATGGATCAACAACAAAATGCTTTTTAATGACACATACATAGTCGTGTAACAAGCGCAGTCAGTGGCAAGACAACCTATTTGCTGCGTGGTCGAGATGCAGGCGAATCCAAATTGGCAAAGGCTAAACAAATTGGCACTAAAGTGTTGGATGAAGATGGATTTTATCAGCTTGTAGAATCTTCTTCACCAAAAGAAATCAAGCAACCTAACGTTCCTTCTGAACCAACAAAAGAAACTGACAAGAAAGTGACGCCGACGAAAGCATTACCAAGTTCAGTAGATACTAAAGGCAAACAGTCCGAAGCAAAGTACGCTACATTGTTTATCCTATACACATTTGTTTAATCATTTATAATAGAGTAACTGGCGCGACTACTGAAACAAGCTTATGGACAGACAAATACAGACCCAAGACCATTCAAGATATTATTGGTAACAAGGAAATGGTGAAGCGTATCAACGACTGGCTTGCCAATTATGATAGTCATAAGAAGGCAGCCTCTTCACAAGCAGCTGGTGACTCTGATATCCATTCTTACCGTGCTATCTTGATTAGTGGGCCGCCTGGTATCGGCAAGACTACCACAGCCCACGTAGTAGCAGAAACAAATGGCTATGAAGCTTTAGAATTCAATGCAAGCGACGTACGTAACAAAAAAATTCTTGAGCAAAACTTGTCAGAGATGATGGACAACAGAACCATGACCGAGTTCTTTCAAACGGGCAAGCCACAGGTAACTGTAGACATGTGAAATTATATGTTGTATCGCTTATATCTTTATGCTACAGGCAGCAACAAAGCCCAAGGGAAAGAAAGTTGTCTTGATTATGGATGAAGTTGACGGCATGTCTGCTGGTGACAGAGGTGGTGCTGCTGAACTAGCTGCGATGATCAGAAAGACAAAGATACCAATTATTTGTATCTGTAATGATGTCAGGTCACCCAAGGTTGGCCCATTGTTAAGAGTTTGCTTTGATGCGAGATTTAAACGGTATGGACTTTTTTTTTTTATTTTCTTATCTAAACATTGTAGAGTAACATGATCATAGAACACCTGCAAATCAAATTCGACCTAAACTTATGACAATTGCGTTCAAGTATGTTTAAGAAGAGTGCCCAATGGAGTAAAACTGATCAATCTATGTATATATAGAGAAAAGCTCGATATCAATCCTAATGCTATTGAAGAGCTAGTGTCTACAACACAAAACGATATTCGACAAATCATCAACATCTTATCCACCTATCGCTTAAACAATACAAGTATGGGTTATGATGATGCTAAAAGAATGTAAGTTTATGGACAATCTATTGAGTGTATCATAATTAATTTGTTATAGTGGCAAGACGAACCAAAAGAACACCATTCTTAATCCATTTGAAATCCCTGGTGAGCTCTTGGCTTCAGGTAATTGGAGACAAAAGACATTGAATGAAAAATATGAAATCTATTTCCATGACTACAATCTGTCTCCCTTGATGTTTTATGTAAGCCCCAAGGAACAACGATTGATTCAAATACTAAAAAGTCATTTATAGGAAAACTATTGTAAAGTAAAGCCTCAAAAGGCATCACTCATGTCTACCACAGGCAGCGCCAAGGAAATTGCTTGTAATGAAATGGAGTTGATTGCAAAGGCTGCTGAAGCTATAGCAGATGGTGACCTAGTAGATAGCATGATCCATGGATCCTCTCAACAATATTCATTAATGCCTGTTCAATCCATTTTCTCTTGCGTACGACCAGCCTATTATATGGAAGGATACATGCAGACAAGAACGGGCTTTCCTTCGTAAGTGTACATAAAGAATACTTTAGAAAAAGTAACTAAACCTTTTCTTGGTAGTTGGCTTGGTAATAATTCAAAGGCAGCCAAGTACTCAAGATTGTTAAGCGATCTTCAGACTCGTATGCGTGTAAAGGCATCAGGAGATCGATCCGAAATAAGACTGAACTACTTGACAACATTGAATGAGCGTATCTTTGGTAACGTTGCTCAAGAGAATTACGAGGAAGCTATAGAATATATGGATAACTACTATCTTGATCGAGAAAACTTGGAAACATTGAGTGATCTAGTATGTACGACTACGAAACCACCATTGGTAGAGCTTCCTGCAAAGACAAAGACTGCATTTACAAGGAAGTGAGTTGTTGTTTTTTACTTTGTGGTTATTGAAACTGACTTTTATGTAAAGGTACAACTCGGTTAGTCATCCCGTTTTGTTCCAGCCTGGTAGTGTACCTATCAAGAAAGCAATTGCTACACCAACTGAAGATATGATGGATACTTTAGTTGAAGAGGACACAGATTATGTTGAAGATACACCAGAAGAAGAAGAAGACAGTAGCTTAGATGCCGATATTTCAGATAGCAAATATATAAAAGAATCTAAAAAGAGAAAGAATGGTAGTTCACAATCAAGTCAAAGCAAGAAGGCGTCTAGTTCGCAATCAAGCCAGACCAAGAGAGCAAGAAGTAAGAAATAAATATAATAATAATAAACATCTGTGTATTCCATAATACAGCGTGAATATCACGCTTAACTTCATTCTCCACATATTCTCTCGATGATATTGCCACCATCATCTATAGTCTGTTTAAACTGACATTTAAATGCACGTTTCAAAGAGAGAAAAAGCATATATCTCTGTTGAATACTTTCATAAAACAGGATGTGAAATCCATATAGACTGTAGAATTGAGCTGAGAGAAATGTTTATCAAACACACTGCAAAGAAACAGAGCGTTTTGGGAGCTTTAAGGCGTCCCTCTATTGTTACACTGCTCCAATTTACCCAGACTTGTAATTTGAATAAGCGCGCAATCATGGTCATTTTAGGTTAAAATCTTGTAACTGTCTCTCTTTTTTTTCATTTTTTCATTCTATTTCGTTCTTGACACGAACATGTTGAGGTTACTTATTCTGACAACATGTTCAATATTAGCTTTATATACTGTATATCAAGAAAGATATTTGAAAAAAAAGATGGTCCTGTTTTAATAAAATATACACCATAGGCTATTGTTATAACACTCTGCTTTGATACACCACAAAGGATGTAATGATGATACAATTGATTGCAAAAAATATTTATAACATCTCTAAAGGCTCATTTTCTTACACTGGGCAAAGCTTCCATTAAATCCTAAATTTGATCAACCGGAATACTATGGGTTTGGACGTAAGAAAAAGAGAGAGAGACAGAGAGAAAACAAAAAAGAAGCAGTAACTTGATGAAATATTTCAGATAATAGGATCAGGAATTTTAAAATTCAAACATCTGATAATGTGATGATTGGTAGTGGTATCATTATCAAATGAACATCAGACTCACGCGTATATCCATAAAGGTGCATGGCATATTTTACCTACAGAGTATTACGAGAAACATGCGTTGAGAGAAAGAGAGGGTGATCTAGGTACCGTTTTTGACGACGCACTTAAAGAACATGACACGTTTGTTTATTTTCATGGTAACGCACTTCATCGAGCATCGCCATGGAGAGTGGAATTTTACAAGGTATGGTTTACGAGAACTTATTTGTTTTACTGGCATATATACTTATCGTAAATTAGTCATTGTCATCCAAGTTTAGTCGATCCAACATTATCGCAATTGATTATAGAGGCTTTGGAGACTCAGGTATAGAAAGGAAAAGAAAAGAGAAATTATTAATAACTTGTTTTTTAATAGAATCGACGCCTAGTGAGACAGGATTGCGGCTCGATGCACAAGCTGTCTTACGCTGGTTGAATGATAGAAAAGGTACATATTTGTATAATCATTAAAGTTTGAATTGTTTAAAAAAATATTTGGTCTATTTATATAGTGGCTAATGATCATATATCACTTATTGGACATTCCTTGGGAACAGGTGTAGCCACAACATTGGCATATGATATGTCAAAAGCTGGTAAGGGTAATAATAACTAAAGTAAAGAAAAAGAAACTAAAGGGAATTACAAAAGGACATCCACCCAAGGCTCTTATTCTACAAGCAGGATATACATCTATTTCAACCCTTGTGTTTGAGTATAATATAATACCTTATTTATCATTATTAACACCCTTGACATATAATCCTAAATTGCAAGGTAAAGTAGTAATGTCATCTGCTTGATTTGAAAATATAAACTTTAAAATTAGATTGGGCTGTGTCAAAATTAAATCACAGATTCGACTCGCTGTCCAGAATTCGCGTAAGAAATATACCTAAAAAAATAGGACACTTCCTAATCCTTCCGCGCGTGTAGCATGTATCATCACCTATTCTTATCATATTTGGATCTAAAGATTGGGAAATTCCAGTTTTGAATTCACACAAACTATTTCATCGAGCTATTCTAGGAGAAAGAGAGTTTGAGGATCTAGAAAGATTTGTCAACAAGACGATAACGCGTACGATTATTCCTGATGAAGCCACGATTTATAAGCATCCACAAAGGATTCATATGGTAGAGATTCACCATGCGGATCATAACAACTGTAAGTCCAAAGGTACACACGCACATATACATATAACATATTTTTTCTTTCTTTATTAGTGGGTTATTTTGACATGACGTATCAAGCAATTCATGATTTAATAAATTAGTTTTTTTTATTTATACTTTGTGTTAATGCCCTATGCGCCTCAGCCAGCTGATCTTCCAACGCACGTATCCTTTCCTCTAATGATTGGTCTTTGGATTCTAATCCAGATTTTTCTGATTCCAATACGGCTACACGAGTTGTTAGAGTTTGATTTTCTGACTCTAAATCAGCTACTCTTTTTTCTAATGTTTCCATCCTTAACATCTTCTTTAACCTTGATCTACGAGCGGCATCTGTGTTCTTTTGTCTCTTGAGGGCTATTTCATCTTCATTTGCGTCAGAAGGTCTCTTTGAATTGAGGGATATATAGTTTGTATCTGCAGTATGAATAGGGCGTGGGGCAATGCGAGGTAGTTTAGATGTATAGATAGCAGTGGATAATTCAGATAATAGCCAATCATCAATCATGGCAGGGGTAATGGTATCTTGAGCATCAATGGTCGTATATTGTTTAAGCAAGTCTTGAATGTCTGTCATTTTGATAAATATGAACGGTTTACAATGTCGATTCAAGTGTGAAAGAAAGAGAGAAAGGGGAGTGTTTAATAAAAAGCATTTAAATGTTGTAAGGATATTTAATAGCAACGATCGTAAACCATTCTTGTAAAAAGAAAAAGAAAAAGACGAAAAGGCCTTTTTTATAGTTTGATAAGGTCTAAACACAGATTAACTCTGATTGGTTACGATAATCTACTATGCACATGATCACGTAACAAAATCTTATCTCGGAGAACAAGTACCACTCAGATTAGCCTCTTTTGTTAAACTCATAGATATTTGATGGCGTATAAAAGTGAAACGATTGTGACTGCGAATGATCTTTTTTCTCAAATTGACACTTTCTTCTGTTGTTATTTCTCTTTTTCTGTGTATTTGTTCTACATTGCTTGAATATATCTTGTTTAGACAAAATGTATTCAATTGCTTTCAATGAGCCAAGGTTGTTATTAAGATGACTTTCTATATTTATTATACAATCAATGCGACATCTATTGGGTGATTGGAAAACCTTGTACTACGAAGGGGTTGCATATAAACAGTGACTTTGTATTTTTCACGAATAAATTGAATCATTTATCTTTTCCTTTTCCTCTTCACATTTTTATTTACGTCTCACCCATTTCCAGTCACCAATTAGTTGATCATGTTTATATCAATGTGGTCATTTATTGTTGAATACGAAGCATCGATTAGAAGAATAAAGATTAGAATTAACCAGCCTTAAGATACATATCGATTGACTTTATTAAGGATGAGTATATATCCTAAATATGGGACAATCTTCAATTGAGATCGTAAACCTTTTCATAGAGGGTTATGAATGATAATTTGGGGCAAAAGAAAGAGGGAGTTAGGATAAATTGAATGCATTTGATAAGACAATGATCCCTAATAACAATGATGAGTCAGAGTCATTGGATATATGCGTACCTTAAAACCCAGTTCTTGGTGATTAGCTTAAAAAATGATCCGCACGGTTGTTTCAAAGTAGCAAGCTAAAGTCAAATAATTGCCAGTTATTGTTTCATATGTGGTTGATAGTTAAACCACTACGTGTGAATACAACACTCAAAGAAAAATATAATGGGCCGAAGACTGTATATGAAAACAGTATTTACCTGATCTATGACAGCAATAACAAATAACCTGCTGGGGTAGGATCTATCGAGATCAAAAGCGCTGCAGATGATAGATCAACAGAGATCATTCAGCTGAATAAGAACATTAGGGCGAAAAAGAAAAGCATCCTATGCTCCTTATGTCGTGACAGTGGGCCGCATTTGGATTCCCCAGTTGCGACACTAGGCTTGGATATCGTTGGTAAATCTTTAACTCATACTTTTGTAACTTTTCAATTAATCTTAAGACATTTTCGTACAACCTATACGGGGACGATATACATGCTGAAGTCACGTAATTCTACTATTTCTGCAAAGAAGATATCCGCCTTCCTTTTGATGAATTGGACATTGGTGGCTTCTTAAAAGGTTCAACGCTTGATCAGCTCCTGAATTATATGAGTATTACAGTGAGGACTGCCAACGACGTGAACATTGTGCGGTATTTTTGCTGTCGTAGCCAGAACAAACAGAAAGTACAATGTGGCCCTTTATGTTTCTTTTATTTGGAAGAATAAAGATAAAGATATTAAAAGTGATTATTGCACTTATCATATGGGTTTGAAATTGCCACTGCTATTAATCTGTAGACGCTGTTTATTGACTCTTATTCAACGTAGAATGTGACACGTTGCATCCAGAAGATACAAATGGGAACGAAGATTTGGATCCAATCATGTTGAACCGTTGTCTTTTTTAGGAAACACATTCCTTATGCCAAAACAAGGAGTGGTACCTTATTTTTGTGCGCTCAATTGGATCATTAAATAAAAGATTGTATTTAAAGACTGATATGCTCATCATTTTTGTAAGCCTTCAACCTTTTTGCTGTGGTTATTAAAATGTCCGAACTGAGTCACATGACAACTGTGTATTGTATGCATAATGCAGCCATTCTTGTCTTTTCTATTTTATTGTTGTATAATATATTACAAAACAGAGGGAGACATAAAGAAGAGTTACAAAAGAAATGCATGATATATTAATGGGTGTTCATAAATCTGTTGGTAAATATTGAGCAGCTTTTTAGTTTAACAAGATTAATCAAATGAAACAGCAAAGAACATGCTTCGAATCCAACAGATTGAAAATATATTAAAAGCAATTGCCAATAGAGATTTAGACCAATTAAAGTCATTGTCAAGGCAACCTGGAGGCTTTGTTCATGATTGTCTAAGAAAGATTGTTTGGCCGATATTACTTCATACACAACATGGGAATTATGTTGTCGAAAAGGGCAGTGGTGAGTTTACTGTTCAATAATAAGCAAGGTTCCTCCTTATGATGTGTCATTAGAAAAAGATTTGGCTGATCCGGTACAGATTGCAAAGGATGTAGAGAGATCACTCTATTATTATCCTCGAGGTAACAGTTCAAAAATAGAGCATGTTGATGAAAACTGACAATCACTAAAAGAATAAAAAAAGATATGCCACCTGTGCTAAAAGAACAAAAGCAACAAGAACTTCATTGTATGATTGTCGAAATACTTTGGAGAAACCCAAATCTGAAATATTATCAAGTAAGTGAGAAACAAAGTATTGATGAGCATTACATGCTTATTTATAATAAGGGATTTCATGATATCTGTACTTGTTTTCTACTTGTCCTTGGTAAAAAGGCAGCTATACCTGCTGCTGAAAATGTTGCCTTGTTCTTTCTAAGAGATGCCATGATGGATTCATTTGAGCCAGTATCCAAACAGCTTCGGTTGATGAGCTCATTAATAGAATATGAAGATGTAGAATTAACAACCTTTTTAGAAAGGTAATAATATAATAATAATGAATACGGCAAGAAGCTAATACAGGCATACAGATGTAATGTCATGCCTTATTATGCGCTCAGCTGGATCTTGACTTGGTTTAGCCATGACTTTGAACGATATGAAAAGATTGTGAGGTTATTTGATTTGTTTATATCAAGTGAAGCTATTATGCCTGTTTATGTAGCAAGTGCAGTAATGTGTGAATGCTGGTATCTTTAACTTGTATCGATTTACATGTTTTATAGATTATTTTATATAGAAGAGATGAAATATTAAAAGCAGATAGAGATATTGTGCATTCACTTATCACTCGTATACCACAAGACATTGATATCGAACTCATCATTCAGAGGGCAATTCAGTTACAAGAAAAATACACTGTATTACAGTTGCAGAAGCAAAGTGGAATATGGTTACATGAAGAGTAAAGAATGATAACCAAACAATAGTATAATAGTAATAATAATAATAATAACAATACATTTAGATCTGTCATAAATACTTGGCATAAGGATTGGGGTACTTTAAAGTGGGGAGATGTCCCTGATCATTTACAAGCAAGTAAATATCCAAGCACTCAAGCAAATAAAGAAGAATGGGAAGATGAAATGTTAACAGAATGGACAAAGAGAAGGAGAACATCTATTATAGATGACCAAGATTTGTTTTAATCACTATTTATTAAACAAAAAAAAACATATCATTGGCCTACACATGCTTTCAATTTTCTCTTTCTAAAAGACGATCACATATTGTTCTTTATAATATGATGCATGTCACCTATAAGCTGTTTAAACCTTACAAAATTTTACTGGTAATACAGATACACCATAAAAATGTCCGTATAGCACTAGGGATGGAAGGATAAATTTTGTCATCAATGACAAGCACGTATGCTATTATGGTCAATAGCATTTACAAAGGAAATTCTTATAAGAATTACAGCCACAAGTGCATTTTTTATATGAACCACTGTGATAATATAAAAGCAGTAATAGACAATAAGATATAGTAAAACTGAATTAGTTCTTTTATTGATAAAGAATGGTTCTTATTTAAGTTTACTCTAGGATTATAGTTGATGTAGGTCTAAAAGTTAATTAAAGTTTTCCTAGTTTTTAATACTGTGACATCTGAATCAAGAAATGATGTTATGTACTAGTAAGTGTTAATTAAGGGTACTTTTCTTAGTTTCAATAAGCGTGAATTATGTTCGAATACGACCACTCGATTCTTTCCCTCTTTTTCACACTTGAACTACTTTGGTTTGTTTCCTTTTTTTTTCACCATTTTGGTTTATTTCTTTATTCTAGTTTTATGTTGTCGGTTTGATCAACAAAGGTCACTTAGTTCATATGTAATTATAATAAATTCGTATTTACATTATTTAGCCTATTTCTGATGCATGTAGTGTTGGCCAAAGCAGTTTAGTAGCTTATCAATCAAAAGAATTAAGCTACTTGGCATTGTAGAGCTAGGAAAGGAAACTGAAATCGACAATGTTGTCGATTTGTCTTTCTTGGAAGCTGTTTAAAAGACGTTGATAAACTAGAGTACCTTTATTCACTTTAAAGTGCCTCTTGATTCAGATACAATAAATAAAAAAATATGCTAATTTTTGGTACGATTTTATCTTTTTATTTACAAATAAAGAAAACATGCTGACACACTTGATCAAGAAGAGTCCATTCGTCACAAGAAGAGTAAAATATATATATTTATAAAGAGTGTATAGATAGCAATATTTATTTTGTTAGTCCTTTCATAACATCATTGGCTCTTGGTCAGAATCACCTTCAGCACAAGCACTCATTCCTATGGTCATTGAACAAACAGTAATTCTATTATTAACAACAAGAAAAGAAAATAGATTTATGACATATTATAGGGACGAGGTGAACGATCGTTTGATATCTTTTCGAGATTATTAAAGGAACGCATCATTTGCTTAAATGGACCTGTAAATGTCAACATAGCCTCTTTTTTTTTTTCTGTCACTTATATGCATACATAGGTTACTGATAATGTAGCTGCTGTCATTGTTGCTCAACTCTTGTTTTTGGAAGCAGAGAACCCTGAAAAACAGATCAGTTTGTATATCAATTCACCAGGTGGAAGTGTTACTGCGGGCATGGCTATTTATGATACAGTAAGTTGAATGATTACATAATAGTTCAAAACCATAACATTTGATATGTATAGATGCAGGCAAGTGAATATAGATTTTCCCTTGGAAGATGTTGAACTAGAATTGATGGATATAGTAAATAGTATATTCAATCTCCTGTCTCTACGTTATGTAATGGTCAAGCATGTTCAATGGGATCGCTTTTACTCACCGCAGGTACACACATTATATATTAGTAAAAAAAAAAAAAAAGATGTATAGTGATAATTCGTGTTTTTAGGTGAGGCTGGTAAACGTTTTGCTCTACCTAATGCTTCCATCATGATTCATCAACCCTCAGGTGGAGCTGCTGGTCAAGCTTCGGATATTGCTATTCATGCACGTGAAATACTCCGAGTAAGAGAAAGGTTAAACAGAATATACCAAAAACACACTGGTATTCGTGAACTTGAGACGATAGGTAATAAGAAAAAGAATGAAATAATGCTGCATTTGTTGCTAACAAGTGAATCATTCTTTAGAGAAAATGATGGAGCGCGACTATTTCATGACAGCTGAAGAAGCCGTCAATTTCGGTTTGATTGATAAAGTTCTCGAAAAACGTATTACACCAGATTCAAAACCAAATGATAATAAAAAATAATATATATATATTTTTTACAAGGATGAAATGACAGCATCTGTAAATTGACTTGTGCTAGCATTACCACCCATATCACGCGTCAATACTTTGCCTTGTTGAATAGTATTGTATACTGCATTGGAGATACGATTGGCTTGTTCAAGTAAACCCAAGTGTCTGAGCATCATCACTGAACTAAGAATCATAGCAGTGGGATTTGCAACATTACTTCCTCCAATATCCTGCCCGACATGGCGACAGCCCTATTATCATCTCTTTTTTTTAGTTCGCTTTTCTCGTTTTGTTTGTTTGTAAACTTACAGGTTCAAAAACAGCATATTCTCTTCCAATACTTGTACCAGGAATAAGGCCAGGTCCACCAATCAAACCAGCGCCTACATTAGATAAGATATTTCCGTAAAGGTTAGGCAAAACAACAACATCAAATTGCTGTGGACGAGAGACGAGCTGCATAGATGCATTGTCTACAATCATATCATTCAAAGTAATACCCGTTTCGGCATATTCCTTTTCCCAAATATCTTTGACCGTCTTCAAGAATAATCCATCACCCAATTTCCTATTTATTATCAGAACACAAACGCTGGGCGTGTGTATGTACAAAGGGAACTTACATGATGTTTGCTTTGTGTACAACAGTTACCTTCTTGCGATTGTTTTTTAAAGCAAAATCAAAGGCAAAACGAGCAATACGTTCTGTTTTGCGGCGAGTCACAATCTTCAAGGACTCGACCACGCCTGGATGAGACTGATGCTCCAATCCAGAGTATTCACCTTCTGTATTTTCACGGATGATGGCAAGGTCAACATCATTAAATCGTGATTTAACACCAGGCATGTTCTTAACAAGTGAGATGGAGGCATAGATATCCAGATCCTTTCTCAAGGAGACATTGATAGAAGCATGACCGAGCTTTGAAATGGGCGTATATAAAATCCCTTTCAAGCCAACCTTGTTACGTCGTAGGGAAGCAAGTGCTTCTTGCAATAAGCCATCATAGTCTGGAGTATGACCAGAGAGGTTAAATTGTTCCCATTCAACTGGTACATTGGCGGCTGTAAAGACAGACTTGACAGACTCGGAGAGTTCTTCTCCAACACCATCACCTGGAATTAAAGTCACCTTATGCGATACCTGTTCAAAGAATTAGTGGTGTCTTTAGAGTACTAACATCGTGTCTTACTGTAGCAGTAGCAAAACCTCTTATCAAGCTCTAACATATAAAGTCAAAATAGTTATTATCAACAAGTTACATCAAAGCAAAAATAAACGTATATTACACTTTTAAGAACAGGCTTAGGAAAAGTTAAGCAATGTCTCAACATCATTTCGTTTGAAACAAGGAAAAAAAAAAAAGGGAAAAACGAGGGATATGGTTGTTAGTACCAAAATTTAAACACCGTTTTCATGCAGTACTGGGTTTGGAATAAATATTGGGAGACACGAAAAAATGAATTAGCAAATTTTTTCAAAGTGCGGTGAACAATATGCGCACGAGAAGGTTAATGCTACGGGCGCTTCCTTGAGACACTACATGTGGCGTCACTTTACAACTTGACATTACAAAATTCGCTATCTGACCCAAGACTGTCCAGTGAGATATTCTTTAATAATTACACTTGAATGATTTTGGTTTGTTGATCAAAATACAGCAATGACCACATTTCTTTTTTATCTCTTTCTTTCTTCTTTAAAAGATAAATTCTTCTCCTACATCAAGAAATATGGAAAGATGTCTGTTTCCGAATAAGCTTAACGTGACCCTGCACATTGAAAAGGTCTGTTGACGATATTACAGGTTATGTCTGTAGTGGATTTCCTCGTGTGCGTAGTGTACACTTTCTTATATGCACGAAAAAATTAGCTAATTCATTTTTTGTGAATTTTTTCGTGCATGTAGTGTTTTCCAAAGAAAATTTTCTTATGACTTACTGCCATCTACAAGATTTGTTACAGTGAATCCAACAAACAATATCGCAGCGAATCAAAATTGATGCCGTTACTAACCATCATGAAAACAATTGCTTCAACTATGTCACCTGACGACATAAATAACAATAATTTAATAAATACGGATGATACTTTCACTCATGAAGCAGTAATTGCTTTGCTTTCGCAGTTTGAGAACCACCGTAAATCTTTGAGATGTCCTCATTGCGAGAAGATGGACCAATTTTGCCGTAATGGATCCACTAATACCGATTCACTTATGCCCATATTTCGTTGTCATGGATGTGGAAAGACATTTAAGGCTCGCGTCATGATGTACATTGTTCAGTCTTTAGTTTCTTCTAACAACAGTCTTGTAAGCTCACCGAACAGCGAAACTTCTTGAGTTTTCCACAGTACACAGCATACCGAAAATAGTAATACAATCGATCAGGCACACGATATGCAGCCCTTACTGGAAATGATTAGACGCTTCTCAACCGAACTTGCTGCAGCCCGTGCAGAGATAGCTAACTTACATCAACAGGTAACCCAAATTCAAGAACAAGCGACGCAACAATCCATGAATATGAACCAACCCATCCATCACGAAGACAACAACCATCTCAGCTCTGAAGATTTTCCTGTACTACCCTCTCAAACACACCCCCATGGCATGACCCTCAGCGCATCTCCCAAATCAAGCGCAGTCTTGCAGAAAATGAACAACAATGCTGATTGCAACGACAAGAAGCCGCTGCACGCCTCCTACAGCCACCATCTGAGAATCAAGGATTTCAATACGTATACTTGCCAACTAAGGCACGAGTTCCTATTGGCCAGATTCGTACTCGCCTGAGAAAGCTTGGTATTATAAACAACCGCATACTGGATATACACTACCCAGATCGCAATATTGTTACGTTACTTGTGCATAATGATTATGTGAGTGAGCTTCGTAAACAATTAGGACGCTTTAAAGTTACCCCTAAGGACGATTTTGATCCTTGTGATCCCAAAGTCTTACGGGATCCTAAATACGCCAATCTTTCACTTGAAGAAAGAGCTAATTTCACCCCCATACACAACAGTGACCATATGGCATGCGCCCTGAATTACACTCGTGCCCACTGTCAAGTATTCTGTTGCTCGATTTTTCTACTCTGAAGAGTAGATCAGTAAAACACTTTTGCAAGAAACCTTACCTAGCAGACGTAAAGTATCCGACCAAATTGCCGATATCTTCCAATCTGACGATGTCATCATGGACAACGCGGATGGCTTATTCCACGAATCTATCAACACTGACATCAACTCTACAAGGGAAGATATTACCATAGACGACTATGTATCCTTATGAACAATCTAACAATCACCAATTCTCCCACTAATGGACCGTGCACCTTTTAACTGACGATAGTATCTTTTGATAACAATAAACACTGTGTTGTCCAAAAATTACAGGTATCTTTTCTGACAAAAAGAAATTTTTGACATTGTAAAGATTGTCCAATAAGACTTTGGCTCAATATCTCGGCACAGATAGCAAGATAAATAGGGAGGGACTGATGTTTCTCAAAAATCTCAGTGCAATAATGTATCATCTGCATAAAACACACAGCATCTATATTTTCACTGATGCTAGCACTCTGATGTAAGTATGTATTCATCAATGTTTGCATCGCTTTCTCTGAAGTTTTTATGTGAGAAAGAGCTTTTGTTTCTATAACAAACACAAGAAAAAAAAAAGCGTATCGTATCCAAACAACTTTATAATTACAAACTTTATTTTTTCAATTTCAGATCGTCAAAACTAAAAAACTTGTCTCACTCACAATATTTTTAAGCTCTACAAACATCCTATTTCTTTGTTCGTGTGTGTGTGCGTTCGCATATTATTCCGCCATTACCAGATCAGTTCATGTTAGCTCAAGCTCATTATACACCTTTATCTTTTTCCAAAAGTGACAGTAACACCAGCAATTCAGTGCTGATTGACCAATTCTTAAAAGAAGCTTTACAAATATTAAGCCATGTAGACACTTCGTTACATCACAATGGCGATCATATTATAGATCAGGTCGAAAGAAGCCCTGAGAATGACGAGAACGAAAAAAATAGCTCGGTTACATGGCAACTGAGGCTGACACCTACAACCATGACATTGGATACCAGTATTTTGACAGTATCAGGACTGGAAGAAGTGTTGGAACTGATTCGAATCAATGTAAGGCCACGTCCGCCCAAGGTTAAAGACAAGCGTTCAAAAAGGATTCATTCGGACCAATATGATATGCACCTATTCCACAGACTGATGCATCCTCTTTTTCAGCTGTCGATGATCGTCGCCGTACCACGATTGGACCAATCCTTGGCTCAGCAGTACAACTCTGTTCAGTTCATGCGACAATGTGTGCACTGCTTCATAAACTGTGGATACTCGTTCTTTTTGGATGCGCCAAGTCTTTTGGCTAATACTGACATGATATTATCAGTGCCGAGTGCCGCAAACGAGCATCCAGTCGAATCATTACTCGTTTTAAGTATATGCAGTCTGATAGTACGACATACATCTTTGCATCACCGTGTTGATCCAACCGCTGCGAATATTTTGATGCATTCTTATTATGCACAGGCACGGCTGCTTTTGGAAGATTTGTTTGATGTACATCACATATCTGTCGTCATCTCTATGTTTATCCTTTCTGTCTATGCCCAGGGCCGCATCTGCCTCTTTGCACCATCAACCGTTCAAACACCGTTACTGAAGACAGCCATAAGGATGGCGCTTACAATGGACCTCCATAAATTAGATGTACGTCATGACAAAGAATCCGATCAAAAGGAAAGACTAAGACGTCTAGCCTGGATGCTACTATGTGCGGACTACTATGCTGATTGGAACACGACAGGACAGACAGGTCTTATTGATGTATCCGACTGGCATGTCGATTTTCCTCAACCCCTACCCAACGAACAAAGCCCAAGGAGGACAGAGTATTTTTCCCAATACTGTCGTATTGTCATGCTACGTAAGATGGAATTATTTAGAACAGCCTACATGCTTGCGCTGCAATCTCCTCAAGAGGCGCTTTTCTCTGGACTGGACGAACAGCTCTTCCAGACTTACTTCAATACACCTAACGCATTCAGCATCAACCTGAACCCACAGACTTTCCTAACGCAGGCATGGACTCGACGAGATATCGAATCACTCCTACTAAACGAGTTATACTGCCATACACAGCTATCTGCCCGATTACCGTTTTTGCCCAAGCGACTCTTTGAAGTCTTTATAGCAGACGAAGAAAGCACGAGACTTGCAGATTTAAACAGTATACACCAAAGGATTAGGCAAATATCGATTGTTGAACCAACCCACACATTATACACAACAACAGGCTTACTTCATCATCGTTATCATGCAGTGTCACCGACTGAAAGCCGACCAGAGCTAGAACTTTATTGTTTGATTGGCTGTTTACAGACAGTCAATACATATACCCTGATATTAGAAACACTTGCATCATTAGATACCATGGGATGTCATCATAATCCACTGTTTGGTATTGCGTACATTTGCCACCTATGTTTAATATTTCAGAAATCATATCCTGATGACATGGACATCGTCTCATTCTGTCAAATCCATCTTGTTCGAATGCAGCGTCTGCTACGACAAGTAAGAAGCGTCTATGCAGACCCTGCTATACTATTTTTGGATACAATGTTAGCAAGACGAAACATTGTCTTTAAACAAGATGTATCACTTCCTGCATTGCTCAATCGAGCCTACCAACTGATAGGTTTCTTACAAGCCAGGATAAGTCATAGCAACAGTAACAATACAGTCAAGGCATAAATAAAAGGGAAAGAAAATATTTTATATCTATTGTATACACATTTATAATACATTTTGTTCAAAACCCTTTGCGAAGAAATGGACATTGTTATCTAGTATCTTGTAATGTAATGACTGTGGTTGAACATTGAGCGTATCCTTTCCACCATGAACAATATCCAATTGACCATGGACATCTCTCGCCAGACCACTGTGAAGAGGTTGTACTTGAAGAATCAAGTGGCTATTATAGATCACACTCTTTATAAAGTTATCCTGTTCTACATCATCGCTGCCTTCTTCATCTGCATGAACTACGGTTATCAAGGTACCTCCAACAGTGTTCATGAGAGACTGAAGCTTTGTTACAAAATGGGGTACGCCATTGAATCCATTATACAATAATACACTCAGATCGTCAATGATCAATAACGCGTCCTGGCTAACAAAGCTCTTGATGGTAGAATAAAACAGTCTGAGATTGTCGTCATTGTGCTCTAATGTGCCATTTGGTGCTGTAGGTGCTCTACTGGGTGGATAAGGTGTGCCGTTTGTATAGTCATTTAGGTGTGTTAGACCGTCTATAAATATAAATTTTCCAGATTGTTTATATGTTTGTAAATTGACTCCCTACAGTACAGGCGGTTATTCTTGTTTGTTTAAATGTTGGGTAATTTACCAATTTACGAGCAATCAAAAAGTAATGATTAAAGATTTGTGAAAGGCCGACAAGGATGACAGGTTTGTTGGCTTTAAGATGATTGATGACAAAATGATGAATCAAAAAGTTGCCTTCTGATCTCAAAGTGTCTAATATCAACACATGTGAATTGCTGGGTAAAATATTGTTTGGAAAAGCAAGTATAGAATCTAGTGTAGCGTATCCCATTAAAGAAAAAGAAAAAAAAAAAAAAAACAAGAAAAAAAAAATATTTACAATAAAGGAAGGGTTAGAGTTTTAAAGTGAAATTGGTCACCCAGCCCAAATTGTTGTTGAGAGATTTTTTACATCTTTAACTTGCCCCCTTCCTGTTCAATATATATTTAGCTTGGATATGGATTAGGCATAGAGTTTATTTTATATAACTTTAGTAGCTACTAGCATAGCATTGATAAATGATCACATTGGCCACATTAAAAAATGCTGACAACATTAATATTCTCTATAAAAGGCCAACATTACATGTACCAGAAAATAAGCTAATGCTACGGGTCCTTCCTTGGGACACTACCTATGTTGTCACTATACAACGTCACCTTACCAAAGCTTCTGCCTAGTCTAAGGCTTGCCCAGTTCACTCCTTGATATAAAATACGATATCTTCATAATTATGCGTATTCTTACATCTTTGTTAATCAACTAACAACATAAATTAAAATAAGTAACATTTCTTTTTATCTCTTTCTTCTTCTTGAAAAGAAACAAACCAAGATGGTAACTTCATAAACTTATGTTTAACTTGACGCTACACATTGGAAAGCTTTGTTGGAAGGCATCATAAGTAATGGGTATAGGCAGCGCCTGTAGTATTAGTCTAATTTCTGGTGCATGTAGTGTTTCTCCCTATAAAGCTCTCACAAGAGACGCCAATGCGATTGAACCAAGCATCTGCAACGACTTGGCATCTCTGATCTACGAGTCTCCACATCGACGGCTGCTCGCAAGCCGTGAGTACCTTGAATTGGACGACGTGACAGAGCTATTGCTCAATAAGGATTGGATGCATGAATCACAGGTCAACTTTGCCTGTGCCCAGGTATTGGCAGGTGCAGTTCTGATGAACGTCAGCAACGGTGAGGCTACTCTTGTGAATACGGTGAAAGTGTATGGAGGAACAAAATTAGCGGGTATCCATCGCGAACTGCCACTTTCATCAAGCATGTCGACTTCACAACTAAATCAATGTATGTCAACATCTGGCCACACATCTGAAGTACAGGAGACGGTTCCAAAATTGGCATTGTCACGCAAACTTGTACTGCATTGATTGCATCCATTGTACACCTGGACCAAAGCGAGAAGCCAAAAGTGGGGCCGTCATCATGTCATTTTGCCATGTCACCACAGCATACAAAAATATTCATCGATTAGACCAAAGGCAAAAAAAAGATCAAATCAAATGTGTCAACATGGTCCATTGAACCATTCGATTTGATTGCCCAGGCAAGACAACTACGCTCACAGTTCCACCATCCAACCACTTATTACTTCTGCTGTGCATCCAGCGGTGCTACATTATTTAGTCACTTACAGCCCTACGCAGTCTTCACCTACTGCGATTACAAAGGCTCTACAAAATCGATGAACAATGGAAAAGCTTCCATGATCGCATCTTGACTTTTCCAGCGGATCGCTTATTCCGTCATTCACTTCGTTTTACCGACGTTACTAATCTAAAAATAAAGCGTGACCTTTACCACCTCATTTTCACCTTCCGCTCCGGCAACGGTGTGATTATAATATTTGATTGCGACAATCTGATCTGCCATAAAAAGACAGCATGATATTTATTTTGGCCAATTGTTGTCCTGATTCAGACAAATGGTTTCTACAAACCGTCAGGTATTGATCGGCCCCACTGTATACATGGCATATACATATATATATATATATATGTATATATAAAAGGTATTATGCCAGCACAGACAAATTTATATATATATAATTACAAGGTCTGTTCTTTAGGCGACACATAAGTAGGTAATGGTGATTCTGCTAGTATCATTTCCAAGTCAGGAGCACTAGGTTCTGTACTGTTACTACTACTGCTCGGTCCATCATAGTATGAATCGACTGGGTCGATATAATAAACGCGCTCTCTTTCTCCTTCTTTGCTCTTTCTTGTAGTATTAATAATGTTAGTACGTGATGACTTTTTATGACTTTTCATTTGAAATAGTTCCTTTAATATCAACTGGTGTTGTCGGTGGTGCTTATAAACCTGTGGTATCAACAGTCTGTATTCTTCTGGAATACAGGGTTTGACCAACGGACGTCGGATCACTGGGTCTCTGTAGATCTTCTCGATCCAGCGAGCACTACGATCATCGTCGGGTGTAGGATTGTTTGTTTCCTTTGGTTCAGTCGAGTCATTGTTGTCGTTATTCAATTCTAACTGCAATGGGTGAATTTTTCGATAGAGATATTTCCCATGAAGTACAAGAGGAAAGCAGGTGAGAAGAGGTAAAGGTATCAATGAGTAGACTTGAAAAAGGGCACCTTTCAAGCTTAGAACAAGAATCATCATCAGTTGAAACGCAATGACCGAGCAAAGGATGATGCAGTAAAGTACAGGCCATGTTTTACCGTAGGTGTCCACTTTGACAGTATAGACATACATTAGTTCATACTTGAATACCATAGTAGCGAATCCAAAATAGAGCAACGCGAATGGAAGAATGATGGGCACAATGGCAGATGAGAAAAGTGTTGCGACAAAGATAGAGAGAATTATGGCGTAATTCTTGGTAAAGTCAAAGTCAGACACACCCTGCTTGTCCTTGATGAGAGCAAGCGGTCGAAGTAACTGAAAGGCGAGGCCAACGCAGTTAATGCAGATATAGTTGATCCAATGAATGCAAATACCAATGATATTTTTACCCATCTGGAAGACATAGCGAGATAGCATTGTGGTTCTTTCTCGATGCAGTAAACGTGCCATGATCGTCATTTGTCCGAGAATACCAATGAGCACGCCAAAGACGGTGAATATGAACAAGCAGTCGATCACAAAGAACGCAAATATTCTGATCAATGTATTTTGTTCAAGTGTGCTCTTTGTACGGTAGCCTTGTTGCTGTGTAATGAAACGAAGCAAGCTAATGCTTATTAAGAATAGAAAGAACATGAGCCAGGGCGTGAAATAAGACTGAATAACGCCAAGAATCACACGATTGTTCGCAATAGTTCTTCTCGTTTTATGAAAGAAACGTAGAATGTTGATCAAGTTGGAAAGAGACGCGACGATGGCAATTGGAAAACTTGCAAGGAAGACGGAGGACAAGAAGAGACCATGGCCAAATAATCGCTTCAACTTCCTAGTGTCGTGGTCTAGCGTCATATTTTTCCAAATAATGTCCTTTGGATGAGGTGCTAGAGCTACCTTTTGAATGAATGCGTGCTGCTCTGTTGCTTTATCAAGTAAGGACACATAAGCCTGATATGCACTGTAGGTGTCGGCGTAAATGGCAAATAAATGATCAGCATTTTGCAATTGGTTACGGTTACGTTTGATAGACTGACTGAGCGTAAGTGCTTGATCTGTGTAGTAATCAATTGCATCTACTTTGATCTGATGCCACCATCCAAGTTTTATGATCGGTCGTTTAAAGGTATCCAATTCTTCTATGTTTATGTCTTAGTGTCTCTTTATAACTTTTTGTTTCTATGGGTTTACACCAACCTGCTGCTCCATCATCGTTTTGATCTTTCTTGGCCTTACTTAAATAGGCTATTAGTGATTTCTCAAGCTTGTTTACTATACTCGTGTATTTTTGTACAAGGTAAGTCAAGTGTTGATTGTAGCTTCCAGTTGCAATACGTTGAGAAGGTATGTTTGAGAATTGATGAACAAGACATTTAATCTTGTCTCGTTCTATTGTTGTCTTGGATGGTTCATTGACATATAAAAGCAAAGTCCTGGAGACAGCATTCTCTATACAATGACTGTCTTTTGTCAACATCATATGGTATTTCTTTCGCAGCCGTAAGAAACTTTTGGACGCCATGATCATGTGTCCGACGATTAGAATAGAGTATAACCAGATGGCTATGGTCGGACACCAGTACCATATTTTACTTTTATCACTTTGATCAGAGGTATAAAAAGAAGGAGTAGTGATAAAGCCTAGGACTGAGGCTGGTGGCCAATCTCTATTTTGTGCAACAAGTGGCAAATATCAATAAAAGTTTTTTTATACATATATAAAGTCGCTATTTACCCGGTATTTAAAGCAGTAACAATGTTAACAGGAAGCAAGATTGCCATGGAGCCAATTGTCATGATAATAATCAATCTTTTTAACATCCGCACAAAATAAATAAAGGTGAATGCATCAAGCCGAGAATATTGTATTAGGGTATCATCCTTGATATTAAAGGTGGGTTTTATCCAGCCAAACCAGCCTTTTCCTAAAGCATCTGGTCTTTGTGTTCTACAAAAGAAGATGTTAATAGCAAATAATAAATAATATCAATGCTTACTCTGATTTACACAGAGTTCGTTTTGATTCATAAATGACGGGATATTTCGGTCTTATTATACAAAAGATTAATAATACAGTGAATGAAAATATGACGTTGATGCAGATTTGAAGTAAGGATGCTTCAAGTTGAATGCCATCTTCTATTAACTGCTGAGACTTGAGAATCCTATTGACATCAAATGATGATGCATTATAAGCCATGTCTATGAATTGTATAGACTATTAATAATTGATTCTCCTTTATTTATACGAATTGTATATGCTGTGCGTGTTGTATATGTGTGTGAAAGTGCGTGTGTATCAAAAACAAGGAAAAAAAAAAGAAAATGGCCATTTACCCGTTTTATTAGAAAAAGATCATTAAGTTCATGTTACACAACATTGAGCTCCTTCTGTGTTTCGGTTTTCATGCTTTGGTGTATGTGTGTATCTATTGTCCGAATTTACAATAACATGTTGCTTGATCTTTGTTTCTTTTGTAAAAAAAAAATGCCTTACCTTGATTCTTCTTTCGGGTTGTCCAAATAGGAATAGGAAATTTAAACACGCTATGACCGACTATGCTTAAACACGGCTCATAAAGCAGGATCATTACCAAATCTTTTTCATCGGGCTCGATACAATGCAACAAGAGTAACACATTCATATGGGAGATTATCAAATAAAATCATAACAGCTGATTGAATCGTAACTCAATTTATTAAGTTTCGGTATCTCAAGTGCGTCGATCAGCTTATTAATTTGTTATACTTGGAAGTACAAACAGTCTGATGTGTTGAATTTTCACAAATGGTTGCTGTAGGAACGTTGATCCGCCAAATGATTCAGTAAAACGTTTTACTGTAGCAACAAGAGCGTATTACGTATGCTTTTCATTAATGCTAAAGAATATTCTTTCGAACAAATAACTTTATTATGTTTAGTATTTCTGAATTACGAATAAAAGAATGCTGGCTTGCACATTTGAGACAACATTATGGTTATCTTGCTTTAGGCTGTTGGAGCAGAACAAGATAATGGGAACAAAACAGCAGAGAAAACCAACAAGATCACAATAACTTGTTGCAGAGATTGAATAGCCGTTTTTGGTAAAAATGGTCGAAAGAGAAGGAGGGTCACTTTGGACACACCATTTCAGAACCTATGGTTGCTATTTACATTAATATCGTCAGTGTAATTATTTATCACTGTTGTCAATACTCTTATTCTTTATTCTTTTCAGATGCAGTAGGGTAATGTAAAGTAGAATGTACCCTCTACTGTAAGATTATGCTCAAATTATTATAATGATTCATATCAAACATTTCAGCTACATCTTCAGTCGTAAAGAAATAGAGAAATAAAACCAAATCTCAGCAAGAGAAGCCATACGGAAATGTGCCTGTGTTTAGTGAGCATGGATTCCTGGCAATAAACATAATCAGTCATGTCATCACCTTCAGATCAAGAACTGCTAGTACTTGCAGTGTATTTAATATCTGGACTTCTTGGTCGATTTCGATTTCCTCAGAACGGCTATCAAAATTGTTTATCAAGCTTGAATGGCACAATTCAAGGTTGCTTCAGAAAAAGTCTCCAAAAGAGTTTCACTATGTTGATTAGGAATCAAAAGGAGGCTGTTTATGTGAGATAGCAGCTCGTGAAGGTGATTTTCTATCTTCAAAGTTTTTCGGTTGACATCTACATTGCTTTTTGTTTATAATCACTGAATAAACTATACATGTTTTTATCTTGACTTTTTTCAAACGCGGCAGATTTTCTTGGAAAACACTTGGTGTACTAAAAAATGCGCTCAAAAACAGCCAATACTATGGGCGCTACCTCTAGTCATTACCTATGATACCATCCAACAAAACTTTTCATTGTGTGGCGTCAAGTTAATCATGACTTTGTAAAGTCACCATCTTGGTTTGTGTTTCTTTTCAGGAAGAACAAGATAAAAAAGAAATGTTGTTGTTGTTTTATGTATTCTAATTTTATATCGTCAGTTGATTAAAAAAGACCTCTTAGGATAGATTCGTATTTGCCTTATTTAGCCCTGTTATCTAGTGCATTCTCTGGTGTAGTGTCGGCCTAATAAAAGTACTTTCTTTTTATTCAAAAGCAAAACGTACTTTTAGGTGAAATAAATAAATTGGAAACGATGCCTCCTTTACAACTCACACTTTAATTTCATGTAGCGCGTTTAAAAAAGTATTTTATGCTCAAGAAAATCACGGATTGCCTGTGCGACAATCAGATTCGTCGGCGTGGCGGCACCTAGCGCGATTTTGCACTTTATTCAACTGTCAGCATTTTAAAAGTTTATTTCTATGAATAGATTGGGTTTTGCAGATTTTCACGCTAAACATTTTGGTCCAGAACAACAAGAGTATTGGAAACAGTTTTTGAGGAATCAGCAACAATATTATCAACAGCAAAATGATGAGCAATCCTCTCAATTAGTATCTGATTACTCTTACTACTACGACAATCATGACAATGAACCTACTGATTTAGAAGAGGAACAAGTTGAAGCCAATGAAAGCTATGACGATGATGGATTATATAAAGAAGCAATTGAGATATTTAGGTTTTCAGAAGCTTACAGAAAAGAACGTGTGTGGTGTAAATCATATTTAAACAGCTAAATTATTGACCCTTTTCGCTTGTTTTCCAATAGGTGACGAGGAAAGATTAAAGCAAGAGGAAGCAGATCAAGTAGGCAAAGAGGATTGGAAATTTGATGAGTCTTCTGTGATATGTAGTGGTGGATCTGAAGCCCCAGCAACTTGCTTAGTGCTCACACAAAAAAGCAAGCAGCAATCAGAAAATTTGCGTATGAAAGAAGACATGTTAAATTCAGAGTACCTATCAAGCTGCACGAACAAGGATACAGATACTCCTGTCGTGCTTTGGCCTGTGCTTCCTCTAAAACTGTAGATCGATTATGTTTGTTGGATGATCCTTTTATACCCCCCCTCTTGTTACTATTTTAGTCATAAACTTGCCTTTTCTCCTATTTCTGTATCTTTCTTTCACTTCTTGTTTTGAAATGAACAAGTCAACTCAATTTCCAATTGATAAATCACATTATGATCTGCTCATAATCGGTCCATCCATTTCACTATGCATTATTGCTTTACTAGGCGCTTTTCAGTGGGTATCCAAGCGTAAAGTGGAAACTAAATTTGTTCAAAGCCGATTGCACCGACTTCCCTGTCTTTTCCTTGTTCTTAACATCATTGTTGCTTCATGCCTTGTGGTTGATTGTCTTATCATTGCTATCAGAGGAGTGCTTGATCAGTTTAATATACCATTGTCATTTATTTACTATTGTACGACTTCTTTGTTTGCTTGGTGTGCAAATCTTGTCTTGCTATTGAATAATAATACAGGATGCCCCAAGCTCTCTATTATTCAATGCTTCTTTTGGGTCAACACAACATGTATTGATAGTGTTATTGAATGGTTATGGATAAAAGATTGTTTAAAGCATAAGCAAGGTAAGACTACATCAAACAAAAGGACATGACATTATGTCATGTATGTTTATGTGAATCAAGCGTGGTGTGCTTATTAACCTTTTGTTTATGTTTGTTCAAAGATGTCATAGCAGATGCGTATGGCTGGACTGCACTAGGGGCTATTACTATTAGATGCATAACAGAGTTTTTTATCGTGTGGTTATTATGCTTCAATTTATTATGCGTGCCGGCTACTTCAGTGGTAGATTTCGAAGCCATGCCATTATTAAAACCATCATCCACTACGGTTACTACAATCGAAATTATGGTAGATGGGACGAAAATAATAAGAACGAAAACCGTCAAGAGATTGAAAAAGAAGGGGGTTATTCTAGAAACCTTTGGATTGACATTGCATATATGGCCTTATCACAGCCTAAAGCTTCAACTTTTTGCCGCTTTGAGTGTTTTTCTGATGTTGGCTAATCTGGCAGTAAACATCTGGCTACCTTATAAAATTGGTTTGATTACAGATGGAGACATGAAAGAAGGTAATCGTTGGTCAATCTTGTACGATATCAAAGCTAATCTATATATTTATTTACAAAGGTCAATTTGCATGGTTATCTATTGTTGTCTACGTTGGACTGATTTACCTTCAAGGGCACGTGAGTAGTCCAAATATTTATAATCATCCTAACTGTTTAATCATGTGCTTTTCCGATAGCTTGGAATACTCCAATCCTTACAAAACGCATTCTGGGCGCCTGTGAATTCCTATATGAATGAAAAAGCTCGCTTATTTATTAGTAATTCACCAAAGAATATCTCTAACCAGCTATCAACTGTGTCATCGGACAACGTAGTGCATAGGATTGACCTATTCAACAAGCTAATATTTCGCGCGTTTCCGATGCTCATGGATATTATACTTGTCTCTTTATTTTGCGTTTTTGTTTTTGCGCCGATATTTGGTATCTTGCTTTTCGTTACAGTCGCAATATATATGGCTGCTACTCTTCTATTAATGGAACAGCAGGGCGATGTGGATGCTTACGACCATAGCGAACAAGAAAGAGAAAATGCTCCTACTTCGGTTAAACTTCGAATTACACAGACAGCCATCTTAACGGTGGGTTCCTTGGCTGGCTCTCTGTTATTTGCATACAAGGTATCGCTTGGTGAATTTAGTAGTGGGATGTTTGTAACATATAGTGCGTTCCTTGTGCAGCTTTGTCAACCAGTAAGTGTTGAAGTATCTTTAATTAAGCTTTATTAATGCGTATCCCCGGCAGCTGTATCATTTTGGAGGATTGTATAAAGTGATTCATAGATTAGTTACTCAGGTCAATCAAACAATAGAGCCATCGGAAGTGATAAAAGAGACAGTAAAGTACATCAAACCGGATAGTTTCAATAGAGAAAACAAGCAAGTATTACAAGACAATGTTGGTCAAATGGTAAGCACAAAGGAAGACTATGGATCAATTGTAGCTTGTTCTAGTGCATCCACAGATTCGTCAAGTAGCGACACCATTCCTGATACTGCTACACGAAAATGCAAAGAAAACAGAGAGAGTTGCTTGGGCAATGCAACTCTTGAAACATACAAGAATTCTTTTAAGACAAACTTTAAATTTGGTCAAAGAGAAAAACGGACACAGTACACGGTGGATACTATTGAAGTGGATAACGAAGAACAAAAAGAGCTCAAGAAGGGTATAGAGGCTATACTGATTGAGGAAGAGATACATGTAAGACCAATGATGTTGGAAACGGTCGAGATTGAAGAAACAAGTAATTAACAATAAGAGAATGATGATCAACAGACGCTTTTTACATCAATAAAGATTTTTTTTATTATTATTATTATTACTCCTTTTTACATGTTGCTATTTAGACTTTACCAAGTTCCAAGTTTGCCAAAATATCTTCACAACGGTTGATATTTCGCAGGAACCAGTCACCATAGCGACGAGCAACTTTACTTTCGGCGATATGAACTACATCCTGCTTCAAGCAAAAGTCCAAATCAGAGGTAGGAAGATACTCTCCTTCTAAAAGGCTGCCGCTAGTCCATTTGTATTGACGGGATTTCTGTTTAAAGACTAACAATTGAGTCTTGAGTTCTTCAGGATCAACTTCTAAGAATTTAGCTAATTTCTCGATGCCCATGGTAGTGTAGAGTTTCATAAAGGAGCGGAGTGTAGGAAGGTTGATTTGGTTTTTGATATCAGACATGAAGACCTTCAATTGATGTTGATGAGGATCGACGCCCTTTCCTGTGGGGGAGAGAAACTTGGGGCATGCTGATTGGAAGAGATCAACATAGATAGGAAGTGATTCTTCGCCTTTCTGCATCTTGTAAAGTTGTTCTCCATGCTTTTCACGTAATTGAGAATGAATGTTTTCATCCAACCGAGTTGGGCAAAGAGCGATACAGATGGCCAAAAGTGAGTACATCTGATCACCCTTCTTTGCAATCTGTTCAAATTGGTATGAGCGAGAGTGATATTGTTTGGTTTTTTGGATAAAGGACAAGACTGTTGAAAAGGCCTTGATGGCATCAGCGTATCTGCGAAGCATCATGTAAGCAAAACCAACATAGTAATAAGTTGTCACATGACAAGCTGTAACACGGGCAAACATAGCCTTCTTGTTCAAAACAACATTATCCATCATCTTCAAAGCAAGAGTGTAATCTCCTAACAGACAATGGACGCGAAGAAGACCGACAATTGAAAAATAGCCAAGCATCTTGTAAAGAGGACGGGAACCATATTCACCAGCAGCTTCCATCATATCTCCACCATTCTTGCTGACGAGCAATTGTTCGTTGATGCGAGATTTTTGAATAAAGGAGTAAAGGACGTTCAAAACACTATAACAACTCCAGATCTGTGGGTTTTCTTGTAATAACTTTGTTTCTTGCTCACTCTTATTCTTGGTGCGATCACGGAAGTTGCAGAAAGACTGGAATTGATAAATAAATTCGTCAATGATATCCCAAAGCCATTGATTAGGCAATTCCAAAGAAACAGGACCGTTTGAATCTATGAACATGCGTCAGTTACTTTTCAAAGCATTCTTTTACAGATGAATATTTACTTAAAATATAGTTGAAGAGGTCACAGTAGTTTTCATAAGATTGGAAACGCTGCTCTAAAGTAGGTGTCAAGTGAGAATAGATGTGACGATAGTAAAGTTCGCGGTATAAAGTCAAGAATACTTGGTCTATAATCATAGTTAGTCGCTGTTGTTGTCGTTATTTGTACAAGTACCGTCGTTAACAAGGGATGCAATGACTTCAGCTTCTGGCCAAGCTTGCTTTTGGAAATATTTCTCGGTCAATTTGTTGAATGAACTGTCATACACATTGTGAAGCTCGTAAACATTGTTATCCATAACATTGCGATAGAATTGAAGAATGAAGTTTTTGACACTGTCAGGAATTTGAGTATTGGTTGTTTGGTTGGAAACAACTGGCAAAAGATGAGTTTAATGTATGACAAATAATCACACACACACACATACCTTCAGTGTCAAACTTGTCATCGACATCATTGTTTTGAGAGTAGCGAGCTTGAGCAACAAGTTCAACCTCAGCAATCAAATCGTCTTCTTCAAAAGTGTCTTGGTACATCTTTGAGGAAAAAAAAAAAAAAAAGAAGAGCAAGCTTATTGAGGGACTACCGATATAGCACAGCCTACCCACAGTGAGCATAGTGAAAAAAAGATCACAAGTCACAATTTAAACTTAGCCACAGAGTTTCGATAGAAGCTGTGAAATGGCTTGATACAGCAACAGATATATGTTGGATTTCATTCCTTATGCTTGCATAGCGAAGTAGAGACTAGAACGTGTTTGATCATTGAAAACATAATTCTTCTGAAAGATTCTTATATTATCGTCATTCATTGTAATCATCTAAAGCTACAAGCCAATAGTTATGAACTTTGTAAATATTTCCATGCACTTTTCAATATCTGATATGGCTGTTAAAATCTTGGTACCTTTAAAGCTTCTCCTAAAAGACTTTTATGGTTTCTTATTTCTTCATGACTGAGAAATTACCTTGTAAAACAATAAAACATTTGAACTGTTGACAACAGCGTGGGTCTTCAATAAAGCTTCTCAAGCATGAGAAGGCTCATGCTTCAAGTTTGTCAGGCAATTTTCTATTACCAGAGGAAGGAAGGGATTTATCGCTGCGCATATGTATACAACGTTACGTATAAAAGATGGATAAACACTCATAATTCATACCAAATAGATCATGATTTAAAATAGATGGAATTTAATTAAAAGTAAGTAATGGCCTTATAAGCATATAGCTGCTTTATGGTTGTTGTTATTAATAACTACCGCTGTAAACGACGAAGAAATAACTAATTTTTTGGCATATAAATAATCGCTTGCAAGCAGTAATGACACAAGTACTGAAGTAATTGTGTCCAGAGTGAAAAAAGTTAAAGGCCTGCTTATTTATTGTTCTTGAAAATTAATTAAATGTTGTTAATTATTTGATCTTGTTTACTTATGCTATTAATAGTGATGTTGTTGGCAACTTTTTTTAACAAAATGTTGAGATCTTGATTATGTGTTACGTTAATTGAATCTTCTTCATTAAACAGACTGATGATCTTTTCTAAAATCTTGCTCTGTTCGCTTGATTCAGGCGAAACAATTGATTTTGTAGGTGATATATTTAAAAGAAAAATGGAATCATTGGCAGCAGTAGCATCAGTGGTGATTGAGTGTTTGTTTTGGATATGCATTCTTAATTGAGAAAGGCTTCCAAATATATCCCAACAGCCAGGGCAGCCATAGCAGTTTTTGGCACAATCCTATTTTTACAAAAGTCAGTTCAAAGGAAACAAAAGTAATAACAGGTTTTAATTACAGCGTGTTTGTCACCATCTTCAACAAAAACTTGGTTCCTAAATGAAAGTCATTACTATGGATCTTTTCATCTGTACAGCATTTTTATACAAGTACACAAGTCCTTGGTTGCTTCATGTACTTTGATCGAGCTTGGGCTTAAAATACTGTATGTATTACTTACTCGTTCCGAGGTCGTTTTTCTCTTGGTTTAGGAAAAAACTACATGCACCAGAAAATGCACCAGAAATTAGACTAATAATACAAGCACTACCTTCATCCATTACCTATTATATCGTCCAAGAAAGCTTTTCAATGTATAACGTCAGAATAAACATAAATTTATTTCAAGAAGAAAGAGATAAAAAATGATGTTATTTATTCTAATCTTATGTTGCTAGTTGATCAAAAAAGATCACTTATGATAAATTTGTGTTTACATTTCAACATGTATAGGCTCGGTTGGCATGCCAACACACGCTCAAGGTTCTGAAGAGAGCATCCGACAATTAGTCGATCTTTTCTGGCTACTAAGAGTAAGTCTCAACTGAATTGTTTCTCAATATGCCTCCGTGTTTGACTTATTTATCTTTTATTAAACTTTAGTGCTTGAGACAAACCAAGCCATGGGGAGGTCGTCTCATGTTGAAAACATGAAAGTGAAGACAAAAAGCTTAGAAGGAAGTAGTGAGATTACTGATCTACGTAGCTTTTTCAAGTTAGACGCCGATGCAAAGCTTCATTAAACCTATATCAAACAGTTGAAGCGCATTCAAATGCATAGCTCATCCCTGATTCCTTACGATGATGACTTTTAGATGGATATTTTTATTTTTATTTTAATAAAATTGCTTTGCTACACTGTATCAATAGGTATTTTTGGTTTATTACTTTCAGTGATTACAATATTATCAATGGAGCTATGAATCTGCATGCTTTAGTTACATGCTCGTCTTTTGTTTTGTTTTCAGAGGCTTGAAGCTTCCCTTCTCTGCGAAATAAAGTGATATAAAGCTGTTTTCAAAAAGCTATGAATTTACTATTTTATATTAAGTGAATCAAGTGGTAGCTTCTAGAATTAGCCGTAAGAATATCAAAGATGTCTATTTATTGTAAAAATGCACCCCATTAATAATTGCAAAGACAAGTATAAGCATCTCGCACACTCCTCGCGTACTACTCCATGAGAAGGCAATGCCACTGTTTTGAAATTTGGTAGTGCGCGAGGGAGTGCGCCAAGAATTTTCCTTCAAGCCACTTTCCCATGGACCCTCCATTGGCCAGCTATTTGCACTCTTCTTCATGAAATTGACTACCTCTATCATCAAAAGTGTCCGCTTTTTCCGCTTCCTCACTTCAGGCAAAAGCTTCTTGATTGGCTCTCTCCTTCTCCTCACTAGTGTATCTTACCCTTGGTCCAATATCATTTCTTCAACGACTTTTTTTTACCCTTGGTCCCATAAGGGTTTTTTATTTACCAATTCTTATCGTGCGCCCACCTGGGGCTTTAATTGCAAATAAAAGACTGTTTAACTGTATCTAAAATTTTTAATTCAGGTTAAAAAAAGGGGACATTTCGCAAAAAAAAAAATCATAGACTTCAGTTGGCTTTACCGCAGTCAATACGAGAGAAAACATAAAGAGGAATGTCTATCCAGCTTATTAGAAAAGCAGTTCCTGAAGCGGACGAAGCTATCATTGAATATATTGACGGATACCTTCGAGAGAATGACTTTGAAGACGATGAAGATGCCATTGCTGATTTTGTCAAACCCATTCTGATTGATGCAGGAGGAGAAGAAGATAAAATTGACGAGCTTTGTGAACACTTATCCTCTTTATTGCAAGCAAACAAAAAATCAGGAGCAAAGAAAGGTTTATCCAAGCTCGAACGTTCTGTCAATATGAGCCAGCAAAATAGTTTATCGGCTACAGTCAATCTGACAAGAGGCTCTGCAGATCTGGAACATGTCTCTGGTCGTCGTGTTCAATCGCAAGTCAATCAGGAAAAGCTTCGTAAAGCAGAAGCCAAGATCGCTGCCAAGATAGCCAAACGTCAAGAAAAGAGCAACTTGAAAGTCGAATACGAGGCTTCTCGTCTGCTGAACGAACAAAAAGCCTTGCAGGAACAATACAAGTTATATAACCCTATTCTGGATTACACAACGACGAAAGGAAAGAATAAGGATATTAAGATTGAAAACTTTGATATTTCTTTTGCTGGTCGTCGTATCTTGACAGATGCCAACTTGACACTTGCTTTCGGTAGACGTTATGGTGTCGTCGGTAAGAACGGTATTGGTAAATCAACCTTGTTGAGAGCTATGGCTCGACGTGAAATTGCCGTTCCCCAGCATATTTCTATTCTTTATGTTGAACAAGAAGTAAGAAACATTCTTTTTTTTTTCATGATGACATGAATCTCATTTTTATATAACTAGGTCGTAGGTGATGATACACCAGCCATTGAAATGGTACTCCGTGCTGATGTCTGGCGTGAACATTTGCTTGAAAAGGAACGTGATATCTCAAGCAGAATCAGTGCCATAGAAGCACAACAAAAAGGTGATGGTATAAGTGAAAGTGATAGAGAAGCATTGGAAAACGAGAAAAATCAATTGAACACGGAACTACAAGAAGTCTTTTCAAAGCTGTCTGATATTGAAAGTGATAAGGCAGAGAGTAAAGCATCTGCTATCTTGGCAGGTCTTGGTTTTGATACCAGTCAACAAAAGAGACCTACTCGCGAATTCTCTGGTGGTTGGAGAATGAGAATTTCCTTAGCCCGTGCTTTGTTCTGTAAACCAGACGTTCTAATGCTCGATGAACCTGATAACATGTTGGATGTAAAGCTCTTTTTTTTTCTTGGTCAAAGCATGCAACTGACTCCACATACTTTTCTTAAATAGATCCCTGCAATTATTTGGTTAGAAAACTATTTGAAGACATGGCCAAACACATTACTTGTTGTTTCACACGACAGAGAATTCCTGGACGAAGTGGCTACTGATATCTTGTACATGCACTCTGAAAAGCTAGACTATTATAAAGGAAACTTTACCAACTTTTATGCAACAAAGGAGGAACGTCGTAAGGCACAGCTCAGAGAATACGAGTCACAGCAAGAGTACCGTAAGCACCTTCAAGATTTCATCGATCGTTGGAGATATAATGCAAAGAGAGCGCCTCAGGCACAATCCAAGATCAAGATTCTGGAAAAATTGCCTGTGTTGGAACCGCCTGAGGATGAGAAGATTGTGACGTTCCAATTCCCTAATCCCGATAACTTATCACCACCCATTCTTCAGATGTCTGATGTTACTTTTGGATATACGCCCGAAAAGATCATCATTCGTGATGTAAACATCGATTTACGTATGGACTCTCGTATTGCAGTCGTAGGTCCTAACGGAGCTGGTAAATCTACCATGCTGAAGTTGTTGACAGAAGAAAACAAGCCAACGCAGGGCTTGGTACATCGCAATGGTCGTTTACGTATTGCTTATTTCACTCAGCACCATATCGATCAATTGGACTTGACCAAGAACGCAGTCGCTTTTATGGCAGAACGTTTCCCTGGTAAGACAGAAGAAGAATATCGTCGTCATTTGGGTTCATTTGGTATTACTGGTATGGTCAGTCTTCAGGTTATGAAAACCTTGTCTGGTGGTCAGAAATCTCGTGTTGCATTTGCTTGCTTAAGTTTGCAAAATCCACATATTTTGGTTCTTGATGAAGTAAGATTGGATTATACATATAAAATGAACTAGAACTAACTTTTTCATTTAGCCTACTAACCACTTGGATATGGAATCTATTGATGCATTGCAAACTGCTCTCGCACAGTTCAAGGGTGGCGTCATCATTGTCTCTCACGACGAAAGGTTTATAAACACTGTATGTAACGAAATTTGGATCTGTGAAGGCGGTGTCCTCAAGAAGTTCTCTGGAACAATTAAGGATTATAAGGAAATGATTTGTCCAAAAGATACTCCTTAAAATAGAAATAAATATGTGTTCTAGTATATCTTATCTTTATTCTATACAATTAGAAGGTATTTTTCTTAGTAATTGGCAGCCATGCGTTGACAGGCCTTGAGGTTTTCAAGATACCATTGGCATGCATTGAAATCGTTATTGTTGGCTTCAAGACAGTTAGTAAATGCCTTGGCATCAGCTTCACAAGCATTGGCTTGAGGAGCTTGATATTGTTGTGGTTGATATTGAGGTTGGGCAGGTTGAGCTTGTTGAGGTTCAGAAGATCCACTGCCGCTGAAGAGAGAAGAAACACCATTGGCCTATGATAGACTGTTAGCATTATTTTAAAAGCAAATCATTATCGTCTTACCAAAGTGTGACCAACAGCAGAACCTACAGCAACACCAGCAGCAGTTGTGGCCACTGTAATAATAAAAAAAAAAAGAGAGGTTAAACTTGTTCAACTACGCATCCATTTTACTCTTACTTTGAGCGAATAAACCGGGTTGTTGAGGAGCAGCTTGAGCAATGCTGGGTGGTGCAGCAGCAGCGGGGGTCATGGAGTGTTGAGGTTGAGCAACAGGTGCAGGAGCAGCAGCAGCAGGAGCAGGTCTGCTAGCAGGAGGAGCGGCAGGAGGGGGTGCCTGGCGAACAGGCATGGTGTGAGCTTGACGAGTTTGTTGAGCGGGGGCAGAACGTCTGGTCTATATGAGTGTTGGCATACTTTTAAAACGATAAAATAAATAGAGATAAGGTACCTGGCGAGGCATCTTTTTTATTTAATGTGAATGGAAACAAAAAGAAAAAAATTAACCAAAAAACTGCGTATTTTATAGGTGAGCTATACTTTAACAGTCACAACAAGC
The DNA here is from genome assembly GCA_025529335.1 of Rhizopus sp. PT2906. Classification (NCBI taxonomy): domain Eukaryota; kingdom Fungi; phylum Mucoromycota; class Mucoromycetes; order Mucorales; family Rhizopodaceae; genus Rhizopus; species Rhizopus sp. PT2906. The sequence goes on along the minus strand of JAMYHX010000245.1, from coordinate 7,758 downwards.
GTGTTTGCTCAGGGGCGATGTAATTACTAAAAAGGAAACATTTTCGATCAAGCTTAAACAAATAAAACCTTAAATGAGAAGCTTATTTCGTGCATTTCTTTAAGGAAAGAGTTTATATACAAGATTATTCAATATGAAATTTATGAGATATGTATTTAAATAACAGAGGAGAATCATATTAAGATCGTATCATATGACTTTCACTCCAACTACTTCCACTAAATGACTTGGATGTCAAGCTGGTATCCAAAAGTTCTTTTTGTTTTGTTGCTGCCAAGTTCTTATCCGGCTTTGACTGCAGTCTGATTCCTTGCTTTTTATGACTACTCTTGACTGTATGTTTGCTATCCTTCTTCTTCAACAACAGTTTTTGATGTTGGTCATCTTGGAATACAGGGTGTGTTTGATAATCAATGCCCAAGTTTTCTATGCTTGTTCCTAGTCTAGGGATCCTCACGTAGACATCTGTGCCATACCCGTCCATGGTAATAATCTGTAGTTCTCCTCCCCAATATTCTGCATATATTCTACTCATGGTCAATCCTATACCTAGATGACGGTGGCCCATTTGTAACACTTGATTTGCTCTACCATCTACTGTCGTAGGAAGCTTCTCAACTTCCTTGATTTCATCAAAGTCACCGATCCTTGCTCTTGCTTGATAAGACCAGAGACGATCATACCGATCCTTTGTCATTCCACCGCCTTGGTCTGATATTCTGAAATAAACGTCTGAATCATTTGCGCTCACAGTGACTTTAATGGGTGGATAGTTTGCATTTGGATATCTCTTCATTGTGAATCTCACTGCATTGTCTAATAGTTCATACAAGATATGCTCTAATTGTTCTGGTATCTATTTTAGAAGATTAATACAGATTGTACAACTATTGAACCTCATATTCATACATAGGCAAATAAAATTTCATTTTCACTGTCTCTACTATTTGGGTGAATGCTTACTTCTATATTTGGAGCATGCAAGGGTTGATTTTGTTGCTGATAATGATACTTTTGAATATGCTGGTATACAAGTGACTTTGCTCTCTTGACGATCTCTTGAGCGGAGCAATGAACAAAGATGATGCCTACATAACCATCACCATAACCTAGAGTAGAATCCCATTGATGCTCACATGCCTCTGTTAGTGCCAGATGTTGTTCAGCCAATACACGTCGGGATATTCTTGATCGGAGCATACGATTTAAAAAGAGATCTAGATCATTTTGATCTGGTGGATAATAAGCGACACTTTCGGATAAACCGCGTGCAAGCTTTGGCAACACCAGCAGTCCATCTTCTAGTAGACCTCTTAGTAAGTCACAGAATGCATCATTATCGCTTTCTGTGCGGATCGGAGGGAACTGACGCATGGTTTCGAATGCACCCCAATAGAGTCTATAGACATATTCAATATGTGGATTGGTTCCGACTATAAAGGGTAATTGTTGAAAGTCACGAATACGATGTGCCAATCGTACCAATAGTTCGTTTCGTACCCAGTTGGCTGAAGTGATGAGTCGTTCTGGATTCATTTGTCTTCCAAAAAAGATAAACTGGCGTAGTGTACTCGGATTCACTGGTTGACTCGTATACTCCTCTAGTACTTTGTTTTGGTAAAAATGAAGCGACGAGTCTGACTGAACAGACTTGAGATGAACAGTGCGTGGTTTCTCTTGTTTTGACAGTACAAGTGACTTTGTATGTAAACTTTTTGGTTTAATGTTCTGTCGACAACATTTGTTTAATACTTGTAAATGACGATAATTAACTCTTTTTAATAGTGACATTATGAACAAGAAAAAAGTAAAAAAAAAAAAAGATATTTTCAACAGCGATCGATATTGAGTCATACAAATTCATGTGTGAAACACTCGGTTATTTTCATGCACTTGGAAGACATATATACACAACACACGGCGCGTATTTCTTCAGTCGTCATCAAATAGTAAAAACGCGTAAACAATCAAAATTCTTCCCCCTCTTTTTTTTTTTTTCTTTTTTTCTTTCTCTTTATCACAATGTCTCTTGTCGTGACAAAAAACTATCATTACGCTTTACTTGTTGCTATTGACGAGGGTAAAGCATTTATATATGAACACTTCAAATAGTAACAACACTATAGGACAACACTTTGGTACTAAACCTAACCTGGAGCTGTACATCTCAGCTCGACTTGATATAAAACTACCTCCAACTGTAGACGATCTCATTCCACCCAAGACACGCATCAGTACACAGACAACTTCTTTTACTCAGACACCAAGATGGAGAACAGCCCTGATTTACTTTATATCAAAAAAATTCTTGCATACTCTAATGAGAACACAATCAGACATCAAACTTGAAATCATGACTGTGTCTGAAGATATGCATCGTGAGAGCTTAGGACTTGTTGAATTACCAATAGATCAGGCCAAACTAGTCCGCTTGAATCGTGAAGGCAGGGAGATGACTCAAGTACAACAATTTGTGATAAACAAAGGTGATTGGTTAAACGTAAAGGGAGCAGGACGAGCCCAGATTAAAGCAGGCTTATTTATTGTTGAAATGAATCACAATACGACGCCTGCGACGATGAATAAAGATGTAGCTACCCCTCTGCAGTTGCCAGTCAAGACAAATAATCAACCAGCCAACGAGAGCGATCCTGGGATGGAAATCACGGATATGAGCAATTTGTTTGATGGTCAAGGTGATGCGACATTTTTCTCAGATGAAGGTGAGAATGATATACTATTCAGCAAGAGTGATTATATACAGAATGATGATGAAGTGATTGAAGAGGTCGAGAGCCTGGAGCAGTTACAAGACAAGAGCGAATATTTGATTCAAGAGGAATATGAAGATGAACCATGTATACGTGTTGATGAAAAGCCAGAGAGATACTGTTTTCTGTTTCGACTGATTGAGGCCAAGTACATGTCATCGATCATGGAGAACTATTCGAATGTGGAAAAGGCGTTTTTACGATACGTGCTTGCAGATAGAGAATATGAAGTCAAAGCAAACCTATCGAAAGACAAGTGGGAAGTTGTTGAATACCAAAAGGGAATACCTTTCCAAGGCTCATTGCAAAAGGTACAAGAATGGTTAAACTCACATGAAAAGATCACAGTTTACTTGATGGTGGAATACACAAATGGAGAACAGGATTATATTGCGTACTCTGATATTTACCTCAAAGGACGCAATGTAGATATAGTCGAGCAAACCACGATCATATATGATAAAGATAAAATGTGGCATATTAACCAAGATAAAATATTTACAAAATTGCATTCAAAGCTTGGTTTAGTTAAAGGATGGGAAGCGTTAGAAGAAGATATTTTATGATTAAACAAATTTATTTTTTCCAAACTTCATCAAATCCAACACCTTCATGTTCCCAATCACCATTCGTGTCGATGGCCATCTTGGCTGCTTGTAACCAGACCTTACTAAGATCAGTGGATTGATAGGGGCCATTGATCATTTGTCCTACTGCACATGAACGAACCATTTTGATAACATGGACCTCCTTTGCGTCCAAAGCTCTGTCGAGTACAAGAGTCCACTGATTATTTCTTGTTTCCTTATCCAGAGGCGACTGATAGTTCAATAATCCTTTCACATTGAGCTCGGGACGACCGCAGACAATATATTCCAAAATACATGAGGCAAGATGACCACGTAACAGTAACACAGATTCTGAGGGTGTTATTTTAGAAATGAACTGATGAAGGAACTCGGATGATGTCAGGGCATGCATCAAAAAGAAGTCAACCTTGAGAGCTCCCGGATGACTATCTCGGACTGCAGTTGAGCCTGCAAGAAGAGCTGCGCTTAAATGAAGCTCCTTGAACTTGGCTTGGACATCTCTTGTGTTCTCTTCCAGTTTCCATTGATAAATATAATGCTTTATCCTATCCGTTGCGTCCTTGTTGCTGAATAAGCGTGCGCGCTTAGCTTGTTCTTCAAATGGAATGAGGTTATCAAAGGTGGGGTCTTCTCTTATCTTGTTAAAAATTTGGACTAGTGGACTATCACGAATATAGGTATGAATGTCAACTTGGGCAGGTTCACGACGGCCATGAGAGCTGTCATTAGTTGCACGATCAGCATCGCCGTATCTTGATTTATCTTGAATTCCCAGACTGGTAGAGAGTTGTGTGGAGAGTTGATCAATGAATTGTGCCATATATCCTCTCGCGGTTGAGGATGCATTTTCGGCATACACTTGAGCTTGGGCAGGTACGATAGAGCCTGTTTGCAATTGAGGCAGGGTAGGCACAAGGGCGGTGTGTTCTGAGCTAGTGCAAGCAGCCATAGCTAAACCTTCAGCAACAAGACCAGGGATATTGAATTCGAGACCATAACCTATATGAATAAGTGGATGAAAAGCACCGGCTACAGTACGGGCAAGGAAATCACCATGAAAGACCCAACGACGGACGGTGTCGATTATACCAAACTTCTCGATTTCCGAACGGAAAAAGTCAATAAAGGCTGTACTGGCTGAACCATTGCCGGCGTATTCCTTGTAGTTTTCTCTTGTAATTTTGAACTCGACAGGTAGTCTTGGGCGTTGGATCTTGGCTTCTTTTTCGAATATCTGTTCAAGCTTGTCTTTACTCGCGCCCAGGCTATAAGCAGCCAAGATGTGATGTGATAAATGGCTAAATTTTATATACTCGTAAGTTTATGATTAAATACAAAAGGCTATACGCGAGCTTACTTGTGAAACTTCTTCTTATTCATAAAGATATCAAACTCGGTATGGTTTTTCTCGAGCAATTGTTCTGTAGATAACTGAGAAGCAGAGTCTGTTCCGGGCACAGTGATAGTAAACCTCTCAGGGTTAATAGGCATAACAGGTTTGTATGATGACATGATTAATGTAAGTATTGTTAAACGAAAGAAAGTAGAGGCTGCAATGACGCATTCTTTATATAGGGTCTTTTTTTTTGAAAATAGGATTTAAATCATTGGCCAATGGGTTTGCTTATAAATCGTAGTACAGCATTGCATATATCCATAGTTTCTGTGTAGTGTGTGTGTGTGTGTGAAAATATAGAGTTCATTCAATTTTAATAATATACTGTGAGACATATGCTCTTTAGTATGCAAATACATTCCTTTTCCTTTCATGAAGTCAAAGTGCATTAGGAATACATTGCATGAATTACCTGTATACGCCTTTGGATAATTTCACAACCTGAGATTACATAGGATATGATGCATGGTAGCCAATCACAAGTAGCTTACTCCGGAGAGATTAATTGGTAAACGGACACACTACGAAATGGTGACGTAAAGATCCAAAAGGCCAATCAAAGTGGCTGTGAAGTGGCTTGATAACCACCAGAGGTTGATTCTCTTTTTAGAGAGGGGTGTCTTGATAAGATACTATAGTTTGACTCTACATAAGTCACCAAGATGGAGCGAATATTCAAAGCAGCATTTATATCCCTTTGCCATACCTATTATTACTCATTAAAATTAATACTCTTATCATTTACATTGTGCTTACGATATCACGATCATTTGCAGCTGGGCACAATTGGCAATGCTTCAACTGATAAATGACCGGAGGATAGCCTTCAGATAAAGTTTAGTAATAGCCCTAGCATATGACTTCATGTGTAATTTTACTTACTGTTGGGCTCTCTTTGTGGGCACTCCGATGTACGACCAACAATCCTCTTGTTATCGTTCAAACATCGTAAAGTAGCATTTTTCTCCCCTTGCAGACGAACTTTTTCCTTTTGAACATAAAAAAAAGTTAATGTTATTTAATGTTAGAAATACAATGATCTGCTTACTTATGATTACAAACAAGCTTTTGTCTTTCGTATTTGTTCTCGAGACGTCGGTGGCATTTGGAACAGGTCACACTTGTCCTGAACTCATCAACAGGAATTACTAATGCCCTCTGGGCCAATGCCCTTTGAACTTTCTGTATATAAGATGAACATTAGCCTATTAAATAAAGTGATAAAGTTGCTATACTACTCTACCTTCACAGGGATGGAAGTATGCCCTGCTTTTGTTCCAGTCAAGCTTGCATCGCCGTAGGCGATTACCGTTCGTTTTACTTCTTTTGCAACTATTCCACTTGCCTTTTTGGACGTATTCTTTACTTTCTTTCTTTTCTTTGAGTTTGTTCTGTGGGCAAGGGTATAAGGAGCACCAGCGGCAGTTTGGCCTAACACGAGATCACACATGTGGTTGTCTGCAACTTGTCTGTTTTGAACAAGGTATGCCTTCGTCTCACGATGACGATAGCCTTTCATAAAATCAAAAATTCTACAAGATACAAAACGATAAGTATGACAAATAAGGTCACTCAATTACTTACTTTTTTCGGTTTCCACCGATCACCCTCAAGTACTTCAGCAGTTCACTACTATTGACAGAGTTCACTACAGGAATCTCACTGTATACCTGCTGCATATCAGCTGCCTCTCTGTTTTTCAGTTCTACCTTCTTCGCCCACTCAAACCCCGAGCGCATCCTAACGAATCGTCAGTAAAAGTTTTTTTTGGCATTAAACACAAGATTATATAAACTAGCGTATACTTACTTGTATTCCGCATTGCTAAACTTTGTTGTATTTTCTTTAACTGCTTTTTTTGTCTACAATTTCCGCAGCTGAGCAATTCGTTGAAACAAACATGTCTCTAAGGCCTATGTATATTGCAAGTATTACTTGATATTTTCAAAATAGTGCTCATACCTGGATCCAGACCAATTATTCTATCGTTCAGTGTTATGCCCGTGGTCTCTTTCTTCAAGGGATACAACCCTTTGCTCCAGTTGGTCAGATTAACCCTTCTTTTCATAAATTGCATTTTGCTATCATCTTGTGCAATTTGTTCTGTTTGAAACATTGATCAATGTTTAAAGTATATAAAAAGGTTTTTTCATTACCTATGGATTTTTTTATGAACAGGACAATCATCATGTGCCCATCGGTTTTCCATCCGTAATCCAACCTGGCACATGGTTGACTTCCTTTAATAGATTTATATTAAGAATGATGAATAAGTTACTATTAAAGCAACAGTATAAACATGCCTTGGCTGGCGTTGCTTCTCTTCTTCTGTATATGATCCAAGTTGAACAGTGTTTCCCACAAGTTGTTTTTCCAAACAGCATCTTCGTAATGGTCCTCAAAGCTTGTTGGTCCCATCAATGCCGGAATATGCTGTATAACAACTACTGTTAGTAAAGCACACAACTAGATATTACAGAATAGAACCTTTTCTCTTCAAAGCTATACCCCTCAGTATATAATTGTTGGGGAATTTTTAGGCCAGCGTTGAAACATCTCTTGAGGACGCCGTGCATTGCATGAACACCGCTTAGCGGCACAAACACTATCAATGTTTGTTGTCGTTAATAATTTTTGATAATATTCATATATGACTTACGCATGTTGTTGCTTGGTCTAGGCATAACATGCCAAGTCTTGACCTTTAATTCCGGCTTTGATACTGCTTCTTTTAGTAGATCTGCACAAAAGCGTACAAGCTTCGCAGAGTTATTTTTGGCATATGTATAATCAGAAATTGATTCAAAGGTATCATTGTTAAATACATCTTTATATATGCCAAATATTTTGCTAGATAAGATAATTAATAATTTCGTATTTAGAAGCATTTTTTATAACATACTTGTATTGTGATTCAAATCCTCCTAGTTCAATATTGGCATCCTTGTATTCTTTGTAGAGCTCGATGCTTTTAGCAGCTTTGGTTGCTAATAGATTACTG
>JAMYHX010000244.1:0-71187 GCA_025529335.1 Rhizopus sp. PT2906 | reverse complement strand
AACCATGACCCTACATTTGATCCATTGATTTATCTGGCTGATAAACCAAAAGGTCATCGATGGCAACAAGGGTTAGCCAACACAGATATTGCCAGAATGTATCACTCAGTCGCACTTCCATTACCAGACGGAAGAGTATGGATTGCTGGCTCCAACAGTGTAGATCCACCAGATATTCATGCATTCTATCCAACCGAATACCGTGTCGAATATTTCTCACCACCTTATCTATTTAAGCCAAGACCTCGTATATCACATGTACCTCGTGTTGTGGAATATGGTCAACATTTTGATATTCTCTTCCATTTTGAAGGGTCTGACAGTGTGGATCCTAAAAAACTGAGAGTAGCTGTCATGAGACCTGGCTTCAGCACTCACTCTATGCACATGTCTCAGCGCTATGTTTATCTCGTTCATGAGTTCAAAGGACAGTCTATCAAAGTCACAGCTCCTCCTAACCCAAATATCTTTCCTCCTGGCGCTGGTTACTTGGTTGTTGTATATGACGGTGTGCCCAGTAAAGGAGCAGAGATCTTTATAGAAAAATCCAAAAACGACCTTCAAATATAGAAAGGGTCACGTGTATAATTTAAACATAGGCGCAATAAAAAAAAACTGGTTTTTGTACATCTTTTCTCTTTATTGCGAGGCTATGGAATCTATTAATGGGGGTGCAGGTTCAGAATTCAATCCACTTTTAATTCAGCTTGCATTTCTATGTACAACAGTGGGTTGTTGCATTTCGTTTTTCTCTGTTTGGCTACATTGGAAGAATTATAGAAAACCTGTAAGATATATTAAAGTGTCTATAATAAAATAACCAACTAATAATGACGTCTCTTTTACTACAGAACCAACAAAGACAGGTTATTCGTATATTATGGATGTAACTATAACAATGATACATGTATCATACAGATATTAAAATATGTCTATTATTATTATTATAGGGTTCCTATTTATGGTATCAGTACATACATATCACTTGTTTCCTTGAATGTAGCATTTTATGTCGACACCTTTCGAGATATCTATGAAGCCTTTGTGATTTATGCATTTTTCAATCTTTTACTCAACAAACTAGGCGGAGAAAGAGCTCTGATCGTCATGCTTCACTCCCGCCCGCCTTCACAAAACTTCTTTCCGGGCACACTCTACTCTCGAGAGATATTCGTGGGTGATCCTTATACCTTTCTTTTTGTCAAGCGTGGTATTCTTCAGTTTGTCTATGTGAAGCCGGTCTTGGCGGTAATTACGATGGCTTTGAAGGCAACCAATCATTATGTTGAGGGTGATTTTAGCTTAAAGAGTTCTTACTTTTACATCACATTCATATACAACTTGAGTGTCTCTTTCTGCCTATGGTGTCTGATGGTCTTTTTTTATGCAACCAAAAAGGATTTAACAAGATTTAGGTAAGTCACTGTTTTTACTAAAGACTTGACTTATTAATGTGGCATATACAGACCACTTCCCAAGTTCTTGTGTGTCAAGGCCATTATTTTCTTTTCATTCTGGCAAAGTGTTGTTGTGGCATTACTTGTTTTTGCAGGAGTCATACCAGAAGGTTTGCTTTTATTAAAGGTGTGTACATTAACTAATATTCCCTTATTCATAGCTGAGCATATGTCAGTAGCCATTCAGGATTTCCTTGTATGTATCGAAATGGTCCCCTTTGCTATTGCTCATTCATTCTCGTTTTCGTACGAAGACTACTTTGATAGCAGTGTACATTCAGCACGCATGCCGATTCGTATTGCCATCAAGGATTCATTGGGACTTAAAGATGTCTATATGGATACTGTTCTCACTTTGCGTGGTTCAGGATTTAGTTACAGATCGTTTGAACCGTCTGAAGGTGTGCCACATATGGGTAGCAGTCGTACCTCTCGCATCATGGCTGGCCTGAGATACTCCAATATCACATCGAAAAAGCATTGGATTGGACCTGCACCTACCTCTAAATACATTACCTCTGGACCAGGTGAGGCTATGCTTGAAGAGGAATCTGAACCCTTGGCGTTTGAGGAACCTGAAGGAGATATGGAGGCTCTTTATGAGTCTAGTCGCCGCATGGAGTTTGGTGATTATAACTACCCTGTCATCGACTTTCGTGAACCAATCTGGCGGCAGGTCCGTCAAACATCCTATGGCACTACCAAAATTGATAGCAAGGGAAAACCACAGATAGTGGCAGGACCAAGGGAGGGATGCATTGATGTAATTGTTGAACAGGGCAAAGGAAATTATGTTCTTGTTGAGGATTTAATAAAACAACAACAACAACAACAACAGCCATCACAGGAGCCAATCCTTGCTCGCCCTCCTCCTCCAGCTGCCAGAAACCATACATTAAGTAAAGTTAGAAAAGATGAACCCAGAAATGAACTGACCATCCAGCCTTCATTATCTACACCTTCGCATTCTTCTCGATACCCTCAACCACAAGCTTCTCTTTCTACTCCTTTACGACAACAGCCAACTCAAGAATCATACCAGCTCCCTCCACCACAACATTCAGATTCCATTCATAATGATATATGGTCAAATCAGCATAAAGCATCATTTTATACCGAAGAAGAAGATGATCTCTTGACCAATGTCTGGAAATGATCACCTTGTGTGACGACGTTTAAACAACAATAAAAAAAAAAATCCTTGGTGCATTATGTGTGTGCCGCCCTTTCTTTAACTATTTTATCACCAAAAAAATAATAATAATAATAACAAAATGACAACCTTGGAACGGCATTTACTAGAATGCATGTTTGAGCAATCGTTATTTTCTGATCTTTCATTAGAATTCCTTCATCCTTCATTTCCATTTTCAATTCGCTTCAACGTTCATAAAGCAATTGTCAGCCAGTCACCCTTTTTACGACACTTACTCACAGAAGACAATACCTGTTCTAGTCATGTCGAAGACAATGGCAAGACATACTTGACTGTTCACCTCGCCGAGGCATTCTCACAATGTGGCTTTGTTCTCGTCCCTTTTCAACACATCATTCGTCGACACTGGCAAGCAGCAGACAAACAACAAAGTAAGCTGCCACTACTTTCAACCCACCTTCGATTCGTACTAGAATGGCTCTACTCTACTCAGAAAACGAGACTATTAGAAAAGATGCAAGATCAGGATACACTTCGCATTCTCTCTGTCGCCGTCTTGTTTAATCTCGTCGATCTCACTCAGGCTTGCATTCAACGATACACTCAACATCAGCTTTCTTTGGACAGTATCATGCGCGATTTGGAAACGATTTGTCAATTACCAAGAGGTCATAAAGCCTATCTGCAATTACGCGATGCTGCTTTATTACTTCTCTTCAGGTACGGACCACAGCACCCACGCCGACTGTCAGAACTACCTTCAGATTATATGGCTGACGTACTGAGTGCAGATCTGTTGTTTGTCAGGAGCGAGTATGAACGGTACTGCCTGCTGAAATCAGTTTTGACGGCGTTTATGCAGTCCATAGGCAAAATCACGTGGACGCCCAAAGGACCCGTGGATCAAGATTCAAAACGACTTTCTGGATTTGTTAAGCCACTGACGGCTGCGTCTGTGAGAGAGGTCAAGAGAAGAAGAATTGGATCGGATGAATTGGAGGGAAAAGTGAAAAAGATAAAGACCAACCGACTTAGTTTTACAGCGCTCGTACCATTTGAAAAGCTGACTGCGGATGTTGCATCAGGTGGTGTGATTGATAAAGCTACAGTTCTGTCGTATCTTTTGAAGACAACCATTCACTATAGCAACATGACATTTGAACAACTGACGGCTGTCCGACAGGATGGTATTGTGGATGAAGCCATTGTCTTTCGTGCTCTTTGGCAACGTGAAGCACTTGAACGCGTCTTGTTTCCTTACACCACTGCCGAACTGACTGCTGCTCTAGATGATTATTTTGACTTGCATCCTTCTGATACGCAGCGTAAGAAATTGCTCTTGGGTACACCTAGGTTCAGATTCTGTACGTCCATCATAATTTTACCACCCTCAGAGCAAAATGGCTGGGTCACTGACGACGTGTTTGAGGATGAAGGAGGAGAAGAGGAAACAAAGATGTGGAGGTCGGATGATGAAGACATAAAAGTATTGAAAAAGACATTTTATTCAGCAACAGAGACAATATTGGGTGTATCATACAGAGTGCAGATAGAAGCACAAACGGCATCACAGGAAAATTGCATCGCTTGTCGATTTGAGTTGCAAAGAGACGTAAAAAAATCCAAAAGCAATGATTCACAAGAGGAGAAAACGTTGATAGAGGTGCAATCAGATCATTGGAAATCAAAGATTCATTATTGGATACACTGTCTCAACCGCCATGAAGGCATCACAGATACATGTGAAATTGATCCAGAGGATAGGGTATTACTAGCAGCGACTGAACAACGAGAAGGGGAACCCAATGTGGGCTATATTGGGCAGGTGTTGCTTGAATTTGACAAGAAAGAAGGAATCACGGTAGATATGACAGTGGCACTCGAGCTCTTTGGCTTCCCACAAGTTTAAACATTCATACAAGAGAGAGCATTTGTATGAATATACACGACCATTCTTATGATACCAGATCTGTACAGTTTCGCTATAATAAACTAATGATCATCCTTTTTTTTTTAGGTTCTTTATCCCTCTTTGTTTAAGGGAATTGAATTAAGTTTGCCACACTTTATTTATTTTTGTTAAAAAGGAGGTTCATAAATAACAGGGAATTCTACTCCTATTGACCCATTATTGGGTGCTGCATCCATGTTCAATAACTCACTCATGAATCCATATACTTCTACATTAAAAAATGGTGCTAAAATTGAGCCTTGTTTATACACCTTGTTTATCTTGGGGCCAAAAGCAACAAACATGGCTCTCATGTCTTCAGCCAGGTTATCATATCCATGATGATCGCCAGCCCCTAATTGTTCAAGTGGCATCTTGTGGGTAACAAATGTATAACCAATGTCAGGAATAACCACGATGGGCGCGATGCGGTCAGAGTGCTTGTAGTGATAACGATCAGGCATATTTTGACGTAAATAGACATTAAAGTGATGAGTATGGGTATATTTAGATAGTTGATGGTAGACTTGTTGAATGGTTTCCTTGGTCATATTTGGCTGAAACTCAAGCGTGGATAAAGGCGATTTGTTACGAACGTACTTTAGTAAATTAGCAGGAAGTATATCGTCATAATAGATAAGCTTGTCTTTGGTGGTGGCAGTCATGCCATGATCACTGACAACGACGATATGAACATGCGAGTCGAGATTTCTCTTGGAAAGCTCATCTGTTAGATATCCAATTGCATCATCAGCCTCTTGAATGTATTTGTTCATCTTGGGACTATTGGGTCCGCCTCTGTGTCCTTCTTGATCTACCTGTGGGATATAGATGGATATCATTTGTGGTCTTTGGTCATACTCCATATCCAACCATCTCAATGTTATATCCATTTTCTCCTTCATTTCCATTGAGCCATTAAAAGGTACAACGTAGTCTGGTGTATTGTGATGTGTCTCACTTCCTGGCCACATAATAGAAGCTGTCCTTTGTCGATGCATTCTTGATGTCAACCATATCTAAAGAACGAGATTAACACGTTACTGTTATCAGTATCATCACACATTACTGGCTCTCCTTTCCACCATGAATGATTGGATGTGGCTGAATGATCTGTATGCTGAAACAAGCCCATTTCGGGATCATAGAATGAATTGGACACGATACCATGTATCTCTGGATAGAGCCCAGTAACTAATGTCCAGTGATTGGGGAATGTACTTGGCTAAAGGTAATGAATAAATATGTGTATATCTCTTTTTTATATTTTAAGAGCTTACTGGATAGGATGGATGCATATATTTTGCCATGACACCATCCTCAGCTGGCATATCTGTTAGTTTATGATTTTTATTTAAGCAGCATCATTTTACCAAGTTTCTTTAGATTTGGTGTAATATGTCGATCTAGATAATCAGGTCTGAATCCATCAAAGGATATCAGCAAGACAGTTGATGCAAAATAGTCAGATCCATTATGATATAGCTTTTCTGCTTCTCTATGCTTTGTATGATCATGTCCTGAAAGAGTCAGTATCATTCTAACAACGAAATATCCAAACCCAATAGCGAGTCCAAGGCAGACATATCGCATAATTGGGTTATCCTATGCATTTATTTAGTGCTTTTTTATAGCAGTCTTTCTTGTTCTTACAGGTGGTAATTCTTGTTGATCTTCATCAACAATGACTGTCCATTCATCATCAGAAGATGAAGAAGAGGAGTCTTCTTTATCTAATAGTTGGGCTTCTTCTTCTTCTTCTTCTTCTTGTCGTTCATAATCTCGACTTGATCCCGCTGAATGTGAGCGTGTCATTTCATACTCTTCTTGTCTTGTTGCCATTATGAGATTATTGAGGAAAAAAAAGAAGGGAGAGAAAATATATAGTTTCTTTTTTAGTTTATTGGCTGCTCCTCCCTTCTTTTGTGCTCTATTACTCTCCTATTTTCTGTTTATCCTGTTGCCACTCTCGCGCGATACAAGGGTGCACCTTCTCCTTATCAAACTTTTTGTGTAGCTTTTTTATGGTCAGCCATGCAGCAAGAAGGGAGAGAGAGAAGGGCAAATTTGAGAAAAAAAAAAAGTGCCAAAAAAGGAGGATCTTTTGCCTTTAAGCTCCTGCTATTGAATTATCAGCATACACGCACAGACAGTGTATTTATATGCAACCTGTTACAAGTTTTTGTTTACTGGTTATTTTGAAAGAATGAAGCAAATGTATGGCATATTTACCTGATGGGTGTGGCTTTCTTGCTGCAAAGTAACAGACCACTGCTTTTCGTTTTATGTTTAAAATGCATTCAAAGGAAACACGTTACTTTTTGGCGATGTGATGCCTAGGAATGATATATTTTATGGTTTTAGCAGTGACGATGTCTCTCACAACTATTTAATTCATATGCAAGAAGATAAAGAACAATAGGAAAATAGGTGCATCTGTAACCTCTACTGATAATCATCACAATCTCGCTGAATTATGAATGGACACATTGTCCATAATAATACAAAACTCTTTTGGTAACAGCAACGCTCATCATAATGACAGCACAATTGTTCTCTTAAAACTCACTCAAATCTTACTTTAATAATAGTCAGTTCTTGATGTTTTGGTTTTAAGTAAACGTGAATGGCAACTCAATATCTAAAAGGTGGTGTAATTTACCTTGAAGTATATCGACAAGATGACTCATTCAATGCAAGACAGTCTGAGTAGAGTATAGTTGACTCAGTAGATTCACGGCCAGAAAAAGATGCACTAGTAGATCTACTTGAGCAAGTTGTAGTTGAGCACAATAGTACTAATAAAGTTATGCGGCCATTCTATGTTATCATATTTGCCTTATATTGAGTAAACTGTAGCTGGAAGGCTGATGACAAAGGAGCATAATTAAGACCACGCAATTATCTACGCAATGTATGTAATGTCTATACTGTGAAAAGCAGGTAAACTATGAGAATTCATCTTTAATAAAATCATCGTGTATCTTATCCTATTGAGTCTATATTCTTATGAACAAAACAAAAAGCGTTAATGATAAACTATCATAGGAAATATAGGGAACAGTAGTATTCATCACATATTACAGTCTAATGACTTAACTAGGTGTATGATAGAATAGTCATACTTCCGTGGCAAGATGATCTTATTTTCCAGGCTGGTACTATTTATGATATCTCTATATATGGATTGCTTGAGAAAAATAGAATTTAAAGAAATTCAAGCAAGATGTACAATCGATCAAAGGCAAGAAAAAACCATAGCTGACGTGGGATATCTGCTTACAAACAAGAAAAACACTGATTGGAACGTGTCCATTTTTTATATCCGCAATTATGGTTTGACAAAAGGGTAGAGGCTATCTCGATCTGTTTAGGCTGGAATGATCACTTGTAAATCTCTCTGTCAATATTTTACTATTTTAGTCCAATTCTAGCCTACTTTATAGTACTTTTACGGTCTTTTTCTTTATAAAAGGTAATATGGACCCTCTGATGTGAGTATGGGAAAAAGTCTATTTATTGGTAGGGAAAAATATACCGTTTGTTATCCCTTTTTTAGACAAAGCCGTACCAAACATGAGTCTAGTTGAACGTCACTTTGTTGTACTGAACTATTTCCATAGCCAAGGTAACGGTACGTTGTCATGATGATATTCAACTTGTATCCTTTCAAAGTGGCAATTAAACAGCTAGAAGTTCATTAATGAGCATTTCCCTTGTGTCCCAAAAAATGTGGGGTATCTACTGTGGCACCTTCCTTTATGAACCTTTTAAGTAAATTTGTGTAGCATTTCGTCGCTGCATGAAGTTTGTATAAATATCAAGATTTATTCTCTGATTTCCTTTTTGTACTCAATCATGTCATCTATTGAAAAAGCTGAAGTTAAGCATCACGAAACTGTTGCAATGCCTGTTGAAAGCAGTTATGCTGAAGAACATCATCTGTCTCAGCATCCTATGCCTCATCCTCATACTGGTGGTGAAGCCTTGAGGAAACTCAATCCAGCACCTATTGGTTTTGGTGCTTTTGCCCTTTGTTCCTTTGTCCTTGGCCTCTATAACACAGGTCTTATCACTAGCTTACCACAAGTCGCGGTTGGTGTCGCGTTTGGCTATGGTGCGATGGGTCAATTCATTTGTGGTATCTGTGAACTCATCATTGGCAATATGTTTGCCGCTACTACCATGCTCACCTATTCTGGATTCTTTATTACTTTTGGCGTAATGATGGTTCCAGGTTCTGGATTTCTATCCGCTGCTATGGAAAGTGGTGGTTTAGCTGCTGTTGAAAAATGTATGGGCCTGGTTCAACTTGGTTACGCCATTGCTGCCTTGTTATTTTTACTTGGTGGTCTCCGACAGCCCATTGTCGTGCGTCTTGTTCTCTTACAAGTTTTCTTGGCCTTCTTTTTTGGTGGCGTGGGAGGATTGGCACAAGTACCAAAGTTAACCGTAGCAAGTGGATGGGTGTCATTTACTCTTGCCTTGACGGCTTGGTACGTCATGTGTGGTCTCTTATACACACCAGATACTACCATGATCAAGATTCCACTCATTTAAGCTGTACATACCCATCTATCTTTATCAGTTACACATATTTAATAGCCTGGAGCTCTATTCTAATTGTAAGGCTTACATTAGCGTTGTTCTTAATAAATAATATTTATCATTCCCTTCTTTTACACATGATCTTCTTATTATGCGAACATCGGTCTTCATACGTCTACTAACCAAAGGAAAAAATTTTGAAGAGGGAGCATGCCCTATTCAAAAAAGCTGCCTAAGAAATTTTTAAATGAATGTTTATTGTAACAGAACTAGATCACCTATAGATAAACAGTAATTAATTTATATGCTAACAAAGGAAGGAGATTTTTTCTGTTTGCGTTACAGATAATCAATAGCTGTGATGTACAGGGATAAAGCCCCTTTGAACTTAGGGTAGAGTGATAGCACGAAAATTTCTATGAATTATAATAGCTAGTGTATGTCGTGCTGTAGTTGGTCGATTAGGCATAATAAGTTACGATTATAAGCACATCGAATGGGTTCAACAGGAAAATCATTGGAGGTAAAGGTAATGAGATTATTTTTTTTCATATGCGAAAGGTTACAAACATAGAAAAAAAATGTAAACAACACAGAATACATCTCGTTGACGCTTATCTTTCTTCAATCTATTATACCTAATTTACCTTTCATATTAGAATCAAGCATATCTAAGTAAAGAAGCAATCTTATTAAGAACTTTGACATAAAGTGAACAGTTCTGTTTAAGCTTATGTATACAAGTTCTAAAATAAACCACATGATATAAACCATGATGCATGGAATGCCCAGAGTCAAATTTTTGATTAAGTATAGTCAATTTCACCTTTTTTCTCTCTTTTTTTTTTTTTTTCTCTTTTCGCTATTCATTACTTTCTGAATTCTTTTATACACTTTGACCTGATCTTTGTTTCCCATCTTTATTAGCACAAAGTAGCTCTGATCTTTAGAGAGTCTGAACATGTCTGGAATGAGTGCTTTATGGGTTCTCAGTAGGTTAATATTAGGGAGAGGGTTGTCTGCTCCACCTGGGTGTCGCTTATGTCAACTCCTGGTACATATACCAACCCAGTACTGCCAGAAAACCTACGCACTCTGGCTTGATGTTTTGTTTTCATTAGCAGGGATCACCTGTTCTTCTAGAAAGTCTTCAGGCGTTTTGTTGATCGTTACAGTGGGATAGTATGTCTGGCCAGCTCTAATTCACTGTGGGGTATGATTGGTTCATTTTTTTAAACTTTACACAGCTTCCTTTTCTTTTTCTTCACTATTTTTTATTTATTTTATATTGCTATGGTAATGGGATGTTACATTGACAAGAGCGGGCGGACGAAGTAATGCTTTCGAACTAGTCATGGACCACTGTTCCAGTATCGCGTCCTCCCGTTCGGCCTCAGCCTGTCCCCTTGGGTCTTCACCAAGGCCATCAAACCTTTGCTACAATGAGCGAGACGCTTAATAGCTTATCTCGACGATTTCCTGATAATGGCTTCCTCCAAGGAACAAGGACTGGCTCAGACAACACAGGTATATGCGAAGATGGACCAGTTGAGATGGTTGGTCAACGACAAAAACTCCATTCTAGCTCCCTCTCAACAGATTACTCACTTGGGTATGATGATCGATACGATATCGATGATCATCTCCATACTGGGCAAGAATATTCGATCGATTCGGTGCATGGCTTACAAGCTTTTCTATCAGCAATCAATGACATGAACACAACTCGCAGCATTCATTGGAACAACGATGGCGCTCAACTGAGCAACATTCAAGCACGTTTTCGCGCCCGACACTTACTACAGCAGCTCAACAGATACCGACGATACGCGACACCACCTTCAACTACACAGAATCACCTTTGTCCGATCACTCCAACAATGAAACAGGAACTCACTTGGTGGATTTCGCAACTACAGCAATGGAATGGTCGATATATCCTTCAGCACACACCCGCCACTCAGGTGCTCATGGACGCGTCAGACACGGACTGGGGCATAGTTTGTGGCAATCGTCGCTTCTTTGATCTCTGGTTCTCTCAAGAACGCCATTTCCATATAAATTACAAGGAACTCCTAGTTGTGGACAATGGCCTACGACAAGTGCCACTACCGCACTCGAGTCACATCCAGTTATGTATGGACAACACGTCTACCATGGCATATATCAATAAATTCGGCGGTAACCGCTCCTCCACTCCAGCCTGAACACCTTGGCAATGGACATATGGCGCTTCTGCTTTCGGAACTCCATACAGCTGTCGATGCTATATGTTTTATTCCGTTGCAACCCGCCGACGCTCCGTATCGTCGGCTTACGTTCCAGAACGAACGGAGCTTGCCATAGAAGACGTTTCTCCGGCTGGACCGCCTGTAGGGTCCTCACCACCTAGACTTATTTACAACGCCAGAGAATGCCAAAATTCCTACAGCTTTTGTGTCATGGAATTACCTCCCTCAAGCGTTGTGGATCAGTGCCTTTTCTCGGAATTGGATCACTTTATTCGGTCGACTATATGTAGCCTCCCCCATGGAATCTAGTCCTATCCACATTACAGAGTTTAACTCAGTGCCCTCAGCTTGCAATACTGATCACGCCCAACTGGCTGACCGCTCCTTGGTTTCCACTGACTCTCCAACTAGCCCAACGGCCCCCTCTTCTCCTCCTTCTGAAGGATCTGGTACAAGAAGAAGATCAATACCTTCTCAGGAAGAACTCCCGTTGGAATATGCTAATGTGGAACATCTCCCGAAGCGTCTGAAACACTCTTCTTTGTCGTCGTCCGCTTTCTTTGACCAGTGCTACAATCATCCCACGATGCTACTCTGGATCAACAACCAAGGTCACAAAGCTCAAAGCGTTAATATAATGAAGATGTCATGTTCCCGGATAATGTATTCGAAACAGACAGCAAAGATGTTAATGACATGGTTGACACTGACGATATAGACAAGGAGATGAGCTTTAAGACAGATTGGTATCAATATGAATCAGATAATGAGCCCACTTACGAGGAGTCTGTTGTGAAGAACGAGCAGATTGTTGAGCCGAAAGAAGTCAAAATCGATTATACTACAGTTGATGATCTTGTTCTTCAAACTAGTCTTAAAGTCTTCCAGTACGCTAAAAAGAAAGGTGTTTCAAGAGAGGCTCTGGACGGTATAATTGGCATGGTCAATAACCATATGAAGGCATACTGTTCTGAAGCACCTCTGTTATACTCTCATTACAAATCGAAAGAAAGACTCACCAAGAGATTTCCCGTTAAGGCAAAAGCGCTTGATGTCTGTAAGAACGGATGTATGCTGTACGATGAAAATGCACAAATTGATGAAAAGTGCTGCAACTCCAAGTGTAAAGGAAACAAGGTCTGTGCTAAGAAGATGATGTACCTCCCACTTATAGGCCAACTTGCACCGCTTGTTAGTGATAAGGAAATCTTTAAGCTATTGAAGTCGCCTAGGAAGAACGAGAAAAGGCCCAACGTGCTGTATGGTGTTTTTGATGGAGCACTTAGCGAAAAATTGCCGAAAGTTTACAGCAAAAAAAGGACAGATTGGTCATCTACCTTAGTCTATTCGTTGATGGCTTCCAAGTCTTCAAAAATGGCCAGCACACATTCTAATTTTACACAAAGACCAGACAATCAAAGATTTCTCGTGATTTTCACCTCCACTGGAGCTAGCTTGGGCAACCGTCGTTGCCAAAGGCTTAAAAAAGAAGGCGGCTACGCCTCATCGTTCATTCCGCTCTCGATCAGACCAAATCAAGCAGGTTCCTGAGATCTTACATGAAGATCCAGATCTCGCCACACAATCCGTGGTTCGCAAGGCCGCTTCGATCGTTCAACAAGCTTTTACACCTGGTACTGTCGTCTTCTCTTTCCTTGAAGACTTGTTCTCTTCCCTTCAAGTGACCTATCATGCCATTCAGGGTCAAATTGGAGCTTTGAAGGGAGTAAAGCGTCGTAGCATGTACATTTATTTTTGTTAATAAAGTGTTAACTTCTACTGCGCTTTTGTTATTGATACTGCTTATTGAAAGAGGCTCCTCAGTAGAGTTACAGGGAACAAAGTCCATTCTATTTTTTGAGTTTAGGCGAAAAATGTCTTAAACAGCTCAAAAGTCTAGAAAAACCGAGTTCGTCTAAAGAATAAATGTAGTATTCGCCTAAATTTGTAAGGTCACTTTGTCTCCAGTAAATTCATTTTAATCTCAAACAAAAATATTGGATAACGTTCCGAATCCTGTCTTTGGTCTCAACTACGGGTACACAAATAGGTACCATGGAAGCTAGGATATATAAACGTTAATTATGATGCACTCTATCAAGCCTCAATGTGCAGTCATTTTAAGCTCATCCTTATCATAAGGTCCTTTGGCTTGAATCATCTGCTACTTAATGACTACAATTGTTAAAGAAAACCACTTTTATAGAGTCGATAACTCTTGTTTAAATCCTCCTTTCTCTCAACCGTAGAGGTTGCACATAATATTACAGATATTGATTACCATTAATATGCCTATTTGAAACCACGCACACGTCTTTCCACTTAAGTAATTCGTGTTGCACAGACAATTCAAAGTAATCCCGCGATCGCCCATTTCTCGCCCATATAAAAGACCAGAGATCTTTCTTTCAATTAAGTAAAAGTCATCCCCCTCACATTCTTTAATCTAAATGAAGTTTATCACTATCGCTTCCTCTGCTGTCTTGGCGCTTGCTCTCGGTACTGAATTGGTTTCTGCCGAATGTGCTAAGCTCTACGGTCAATGTGGTGGTAAAGAATGGAAGGGCCCTACTTGCTGTGAATCTGGTTCTCGCTGTACCGACCTTGGAAACGAATACTACCTTCAATGCCTTCCTTCCAACAACAACAACAACAATAACAACAACAACGGCCACAAGACAACCACCACTGCCAAGCACACCAAAACTAGTAGCCCTCCTACACATACTCCTTCCAAGCCTTCCAAGCCTTCTACTCCTTCTACTTCTGGCAGTGGATACTCTCCCGTCTCTGGTGGTGCTTCTGGTAATGGTAGAAGTACTCGCTACTGGGATTGTTGTAAAGCTTCCTGCAGTTGGCCCGGTAAGGCTGATGTAACTGCTCCTGTTGACACCTGTGCCAAGAATGGTGTCTCCATTGTTGATGACAACACTCAAAGTGGTTGCAATGGTGGTAGTGGCTACATGTGTAACAACAACCAACCTTGGGCTGTCAATGACAATCTCGCTTACGGTTTCGCTGCTGCTGCTATCAATGGTGGTGGTGAATCTCGTTGGTGCTGTTCTTGCTTCGAACTCACCTTCACCTCTACCTCTATTGCTGGCAAGAAGATGGTTGTCCAAGTTACCAACACTGGTGGTGACCTTGGTGGTGCCGATGGTCACTTTGACTTGCAATTACCCGGTGGTGGTGTCGGTATCTTCAACGGCTGTGCTTCTCAATGGGGTGCTCCTAACGATGGCTGGGGTCAAAGATACGGTGGTATCTCTGATGTATCTCAATGTTCTCAGCTTCCTGCTGCTCTTCAAGCTGGTTGTAAGTTCAGATTTGGCTGGTTCAAGAATGCCGATAACCCATCAGTCAGCTTCAAGGAAGTCACATGTCCCAAGGAAATCGTCCAAAGAACTGGTTGTCAGAGAAAGTAGATGCATAACTTCATACCTCTTTTTATATATCTTTGAAAACACACTTTCATTTATTCCCATAAACGAAATAAACATTTTTGCTTTTGACATCATCACTACTTTTTTACTCGACTTTAAGTAAAGAGAGCATTGTTTGCAACTTTATGCACTTACTTTTTTGAATTTAATACTACGACAAAAAAAAGAATGTCTATTAAAACTTGATTGCTTCGAGACTTCATCATTTGTCTCGATATTTCTTTGTTTTTTCTTGACCACAGATTTTGTATTCTTTAAGTTTAATACTGCATATAAACTATAGATATAATGTTCTATATTGTCATAATTGAGCCTTGTATAATGCTTGAATTTAGCTTTTCCATATTGGTTTATGCCCGTAAAACTCTGTGCACCTTCATTATTTAAAAGTTATTTGTCAGACAATGTATTATGTCACAGTCTTGATTTTTTAAGATTTTTCAACATGTTTTCTCAAATATATTGTGTACGTTTTCAAATAAATCTTGAATAATTATCACTTTCTTTTCGGAGATGTAGTGCTCACTTCTTGCCAGACAAGGAGGAGAGACAAGGAGAAAGTCTTTATAATTCCTCGAAAAAAAATACTCATCTTTACGCTTGTATATCTGTGAGCCATTCTTTATGTCTAAATCTATAGGAAAAATAAAGAAAACAAGCTTAAATGAAATACTCTTCAGACTGTTCATCTGGAATATAGATAGATTTGACTATTTAAGTATAGTCTAAATAATTATAGATTGTGATCGATAAGATTTGGAAGCAAGACTAGAGTCCTTTTAATATGCAGCCATCCGAAAATAATTTTGTAATTCACAAGTGACATTTGAGTTTATTTCATTACGTTTGTATTTATGAAAAAGTATGATTTCAAACTCCAGATCTATAATTGATACCTTCAATCTTCTTTGATGTGCTCGTCAATTAATGAAAATCCTTACAGACATACATCGACTGCATGGTTGATTTGTAAAACTTTTTTTTATTCTTCTTGCTCATCTAAAATACATGCTGAATGAATGGAAAGCATATAAAGCATGCATGATATCCCTAGGTAACGATATCTAAACAAATTTGCAAAAAAGCAAACATGTATACAGTGAGTACAGAATTGTACAATGGCGTATGAATATTTGGCATCAATATGTTATCATACTTTGACAAATGTGTCGTCAATTGAAGGCGTCATTGAGGAAAAAAAAAAAAGGTAGCAGTGCTTGAGACCGATGAATAGACATGCAAAGCAATTGCTCAGCGTAAAGTATAATTTCTCTTATTTTATTCAAAGACAACACAATTCAATCCTAGGTACTATTATCTCCTTTCACATAGAATTGTACCCAGTGACTACCGGCTTGATGCACCACCTTAATGGAAGAAATGGATAGAGTTGTAGTGTTACAAAGAATATTGCTGCGATGGTAGCCTGTTACACATTTACAAACTCTGGAAAAGCATGTGTGCGTTGTAATTACCCCTAGGCGCTTTGGTTATAAATTTATAAGAGTAACGAATTTCCAATTGTTTCCCAGAGTTTGATGCAGCGCTGATGCATTAGAGAAGAAATGGGATATATACATTTGCATTTCCACATCAACTGTGAAGTAGTGTATTTTTCTTTGTCCATGGAAGACGGGATCTTCTTACTCATGATTATGTTCTCGTCACGTGGCATTGTGATAGTGATAACTCAATTAATTTGTGAATATTACAATGAGTACAGAAAGTGGGATTGTACAAGGCCACCATCCATCGGCGAATTTTGTTCAGTACGCTTTAGAATTTTCCGTATCCTTTTTTGGTATAGCGCCAAAATGTCACTGTCTGCCAATACATTTACTAGAATTAAACAGCAAAGAAACGTTTTGTATATATAATAATTTAGAAAGGATTACCTTTAGCAAAAAGGGGAACGTTTCGGATCTCTTTGTTATATATTTTAAACGGCCGTTATATGAAAGAATTGCTATAGAAACTATTCCATTTTCAAGGACGAGCATCTTGAGCAGTTGTTACACTAGGTCAAGTTGATCTGCTACCATTAACATATTCATCCCAGAGAATCATTCTCTTGGCGCTGTGCAACTTTTTATCAGATATTTTTACTTTATTTGGATATCAAAAACCGTGCAGTAAAATATAGTCGGACCACCAAAAGAACGGGAGCTGATTCATGATTAATCCGAGGAAAGGTAAACATATCATTCAATTAAACAGATTTATGAACATCTGAAACATTATATATAAGCCCTGTTAATCCAACCAAGTTGCAAAATCACAATCATCCCTCACATTCTTTAATAAGATGAAGTTTATCACTATTGCTTCCTCAGTTGCTTTAGCCCTTGCTCTTGGTACGGAATTAGCTGCTGCTGAATGTAGCAAGAAATACTATCAATGCGGTGGTAAGAACTGGAAGGGTCCTACCTGTTGTGAATCTGGATCTACCTGTGTTGACTTCCCTGATAACCCATGGTACTCTCAATGTGTTCCTAATGAATACGTATCCAACTACAAGTCTGCTACTACTGTAAAGCACACCACTACCACCGACACTGCAAAGCACACAACCACTACCGATACTCCTAAACATACAACTACTACTGATACTCCTAAGCACACAACTACCACTGATACTCCTAAGCATACTACCACTACTGAAGAACCCAAGCATACCACTACCACTACCACTTCCAAGCCCCAACCTTCTACTCCTTCAAAGTCTAGTGGCAGTGGGTACTCTCCCGTCTCTGGTGGTGCTTCTGGTAATGGTAGAAGTACTCGCTACTGGGATTGTTGTAAAGCTTCCTGCAGTTGGCCCGGTAAGGCTGATGTAACTGCTCCTGTTGACACCTGTGCCAAGAATGGTGTCTCCATTGTTGATGACAACACTCAAAGTGGTTGCAATGGTGGTAGTGGCTACATGTGTAACAACAACCAACCTTGGGCTGTCAATGACAATCTCGCTTACGGTTTCGCTGCTGCTGCTATCAATGGTGGTGGTGAATCTCGTTGGTGCTGTTCTTGCTTCGAACTCACCTTCACCTCTACCTCTATTGCTGGCAAGAAGATGGTTGTCCAAGTTACCAACACTGGTGGTGACCTTGGTGGTGCCGATGGTCACTTTGACTTGCAATTACCCGGTGGTGGTGTCGGTATCTTCAACGGCTGTGCTTCTCAATGGGGTGCTCCTAACGATGGCTGGGGTCAAAGATACGGTGGTATCTCTGATGTATCTCAATGTTCTCAGCTTCCTGCTGCTCTTCAAGCTGGTTGTAAGTTCAGATTTGGCTGGTTCAAGAATGCCGATAACCCATCAGTCAGCTTCAAGGAAGTCACATGTCCCAAGGAAATCGTCCAAAGAACTGGTTGTCAGAGAAAGTAGATGCATAACTTCATACCTCTTTTCATATATCTTCGAATGCATATTTATCTACCCTAAAATAAATCATACAATGCGGCTGGTAAATTTTGTCCGTTTTGAAAAAATAAATGTCTTAATCTCCTTGGATCCTATACTCTGGTTACCAATGTCCAAACATGAGCATAGCCACTGTGTACTCTGATGACTAGGTTGGCTTCCTGGTAGCAAGCCTTGGCATTGTCCTACACTCTATGCAACAGCTCACTAAGAAACATGCTATCGGCTGTCTTAATATGCACCGACGCTTTTTTATGTCTGAAACTATGAAAGGCCCACTTTCTTTACTTATGGATATGCTCCCAACGCGCCCTTCAGTCCCCTATAATTTTACCCTCTCCTGGTCCCAGTGATGGTCAATAATATGCACAATACTACATGAATTCGACCAACTGTGCCACAATCAAGTAATTCCAGTTAAGCATCTACATGGTCAAAAGTTTCTTTTATAGTTAGACTGGTTCCTTCAGCCCAGCCACTATACATAGGATGAGATCAATGGCTAACTTGGGGCTACAAAGAGAGAGTAGCTTTGAACCCTGATCTTACGCCCGCTGTTGTAGACAGCGCTGCATGTATATTGTTTTCGTAGAGCGAAAGGCTCGAAACGTCAGATTATCGTGTGGCATAGGTAGTCGTGTCAAAAGGGTCTTTTTGGAAAGAGTGTGCCATTGACATACCCTAGAGCGTTGTATACTAGGCAGTAAGTGGCCAAGTAAGGAGTTATCCGGAACGTACAGAAAGCGAAAGAGGAATTGAGCCTGTAGTATATTGACCCTTTCGATCATCGTAGGAAGATCCGTCAATTGTAACATCGCCTTGGTAGAGGAGCGATCATGGGCGCCATAGATCATCCGCATGCACTCATTTTGAGATATCCTCAAGATTTTTCAATAGAGAATGAGAAAGCAGGTTTATGACCAGTCCGTATTCCATTTGTGGGCGAACGATTTGAACATAGAATTGAGGGGACAGCAGTTTCGAAAAGACAGTAGGGCTGATTTCAATTGAGTCGAGAA
Source organism: Rhizopus sp. PT2906 (assembly GCA_025529335.1). Lineage (NCBI taxonomy): Eukaryota > Fungi > Mucoromycota > Mucoromycetes > Mucorales > Rhizopodaceae > Rhizopus > Rhizopus sp. PT2906. The sequence goes on along the minus strand of JAMYHX010000244.1, from coordinate 51,961 downwards.
CGTTCATGGTGGCTAGAACTACATAATTTCCTTTTTTTTTTTTGAATAATGATGTGACCCTTTGCGGCATTTAATTCTTTTTCTTTTTCTTTATTCTCTACAATGTCAGCCATCACAGAAGAAGATCTTGACAAATATTTCTCACAAACAGAAAAAAAGGTCGAAGTTGAACGTGTCCTGTCTTGCTTCAAGCTTGACCCATTTCAGATTCTCGAATTACCTTATGCAAAACCCGATCCAAAGGCTATCAAGATGGCCTACCGCAAAAAGAGTTTAATGATTCATCCTGACAAAGTAGACCATGAACGTGCTCAAGACGCATTCGATTTGCTCAAAAAGGCTGAATCAGAACTTACGGACGAGTCCAGACTTAAGCTCTTGTTGACAGTGATTGAAGAGGCTCGTGTGGAAGTGTTGAGGGAAAATGGACATAAAGTCAAGACAGAGATACAAGTCAAACCGCCTACGTTGACAACCGACGAAGACGGCAATACAAAGCTTTCTGCATCGCTTGATTCTATCTTAGTCGTGGATGAAAAAGAGTATCCTTATTTACAAACTGAACAAGGAAGGACAAAGGTGAAGGATAAGATTAAGCAGATCTTATTTGAGATGGAATTACGCAAGAGACGTCAACTGAAAAAGGAAATGGAAGCAGAAGGTGCTGAAAAGAAAAAGGCAGAAGAGGCTGCGTTGGACAGGAAAAGAAAAGCAGAAGATGATAAAAAATGGGAAGAGTCAAGAGATACAAGAGTAAACAGTTGGCGTGACTTTCAAAAAAAGGGAGGTAAAAAGGTGAAGAAGCTTAGAAAGTCAGGATTATAATGAATGTGTACATATACCAAAGCTTTTAATAAATTTATTACAAGATCTTTTCAACCATGCCAATGCCCTCCTTTTCCAATAATTCAATGATTGGTTCATTAATCTCGTTGGTCATAGGCGCAAGTACACCTGTTTGGGTCAACTTACGATCCAACACAAGTTGTGTTGCAATACCACAAGGGACACCAACCGTTGTAGCCATGGCAGAGTAACCACCGACCTTACCGTATTCTAGCAAGGTAGATGTACGTGTTTGATGTGTACCATCCTTGAGCTCGATTTCAAATCTGTGTTGTAAGAAGACTAAATCACGTTCGTTGGGTCCATACTGCATCTTTTCTTCAAGTGTGGCACATAAGGTATCAAGTAAAGAACCGCGACGGTGAACCTTTGTACTAGAGAAAAGACCAAGCCAGCGCATACCATCGAGAATTTGTGCTTTATATTCATTGTTGTCTAAGTCGCACTTGGCAATGACGCTTGCTTGTAAAGCTTCATCAGAAGTATCATTCACGCTTAATGTTTTAGCAAGCACTTGGCTCCAGGTAATATCTTCAGCATTGGCAGATAAATGGGCCTCTTCTTCTTCGCTCAAGAAGCCAAGGATGACAAGAGCTTTGACAAATTGACAGAATCCGTCGTAACGGATCGTTCCACGGATGATAGTTTCAGCTTCGGGAATGTTGTAGCGTTTATCATAGGGAGTGGAATCACGGTTACCATAGCCTACAAAGGCAAATCCAGGATATCCAGTGTTTAATTTCTTTGCAGAATCCATAAGAGCGGTACCAGAGACTTCGACAACCTGTTGCAGTACTCAATTAGCCTCATGATATCCATATCAACGACTTTACATACCTTTCCACGCTCTAGATATCTAGCAGTGTTCTTCAAGGCTAACAATACACCACGAGCAGACCATGAGAATTTGTAACCGAAAGGATTATTGGAATCTTCAGGGGCAGGAAGACCACCACAGAAGGAGATAAACTCTTTAAGCTACACAAAACAGGTAAGATATCGGTGATTGAAAAGATAATCTACGAAAAATAAATCACCTTTCCTCCTTCCTTATGAACTTCTTCGATTGTCTTGACAGCATAAAGATGATCGATGCCAGGATCAAGACCGATTTCGTTCATGACCGTGATACCAGCTTCCTTGGCACTAAAGATGATAAAAGACACATTAATTTATGACTACATTTGGAATAATTTCCTCTTACGCTTGATCATATTCCATCATTGCAGGAGAGACATAAGAAGTGGTCACGACGTGTTTTTTATGCTTAACAGCAGCCTTGATCACCTTGGCGTGATAGATGTATGGAATCAAACTAGACTAGGCTATGAGCATCTTTTTTTAACTCTATATGCACAACATGACTTACCTAATAGCAACATCATTCTGAGCGACCAAATCCTCGATAGCTTTGTCATCATTAATATCACAAGAGACAGCGATTGTACCGGGAAATTTAGCAGATAAAGCTTGAGCATTCTCAATTCGTCTACTAGCTAAAGTTCCCACGCATCAGTCAACGTGAACACAAACACTTAGTATGTGTATATACCTATCGTAATCTTATTTTCAGGTCTTCTGGCAAGATATTCAACACAGGGAGCAGCAACGAAACCGGAACCAAGCAAGAGGATTTTCCTGGAACATGGTTATTATTCACTTGTACATCTCATTTGCAAGTTTACTTACTTTTCACTCATTTTATATAAAGAAACAAAGAATAAAAGAAAGAAAGAAAGAGAGAAATTGACAACCAAAAAAAGGCAACTTTTATGTCTGCGTGTCAAATTCAAATCTGATGGACATTACTAAATAAAGCACTTTCTATTAGATTTTTTTTTCCACTATTGATTGATTAACAAAATCATCTTTTCTGTATTTCTCTTTGTAGTGTGAAAAAGAGCAAATCTTTACATTTATTCATATTATTATTACCTTTTAAATATAGGTTATAACATTATTTTACATTAAGAGTGAATCATTCAATTAAGACCCTTACACTACTTTATGACTTACCTGATAAGGACAGGGTTGTATTTATGTATTTTACAACCTATCACCTTAGTTGACGGCTGTTCGTCAGTTGCTACTTTCTCGAGTATGCTTACCAAAATGTATTTTGTATCAATATAATCATACACTAGTGTATAAATTTTAGACTTTAACCAAAATAAGTAAATATAAAATAAACAAGCGTGTAGGCGCTTAACGTATATTCTGACATATAAACAGTATGCATTAGACCGCAGATCGTCATAGGGGTTAATATCTAGTAAATGGGTGGTTTCAGGACATTTGCATTTGAATCAAGTGTTTTCCTTCAACAGCTACTGTGTTCAATTGCATCCAAAGGATGTATATGTTTTCTGTAAAATAGTGTGGTATAGAGTTCAGAGCCATCAGGCTGGTTCATTCTTTTTGTTTGTTTGTAAAGGAGTTGTATTCCCACTAAAGCGTTAAGGACACATAGAAAGCAAGATAAATAACATCCAGTAACTTTAATTTCTTTTTTTTTTTCTCTCATTTAACTACCAATGTACAGATCTGTTGTCTTTATAGCCATCCTTGCTATTTATTTACAACAAGTCTTGGCTCAATTTTGTATAAACAGCGAACCGTAAGTAATGCTATTTTGTGTCGATGTATTACCTGTTCACCTGCTATAGTGTTCAAGCATGTGTGCAAGAAATGAAAAATAATTTAGCTAGCTGTGGGCATAATGACCAGTGTCGGTGCCAGTCCGGTGTAAATTTACAAAAATAATAAGCGTGCATAGGATCAAAAAGTAACGTTTTTCTTTCATATTTAGGAAGCTCTTTTGCAATGCTATAGTAGATGTCCTGGCTCCCCAATTTTTGAAGATTCTTACTTAGCCGATATACGAAGCTTCTGTTCTGGTGCGCCAAAATCATAACCCTCTATCCTACCCGCTGCAACAAGTTCTATAAACGCTCCCATCGCCAGCAATTTTTTATAAGGGATTATTGTTGGAGCAGTGACTTACGTTTGCTTATAGTTAATTAACCAAATAAATACGTAAAGAAAGCGAGACTATGTAACTTTATATGTTTTTGCTGTTGGTTTCTGTTTGTGGCTAATGCAACGTCTAAGAATAAGTACTGAATAAAGTATAAAGATCGAGGGAAGAACCTAGTTCGTGGTGCAGGTAGATAGCAGTTGCTTCTAGCAAAGTCTTCAGTGTTCGGCTTGCAAATCGTATGTCATGGAACGTTTTGCTCCAATAGGCTCCCAACTTATTTGCAGCACACAGCCAAAAAGAGAAAAGGGTTTGTATGTTACACATCTACGCCATCATAACCATGTTCCCCATCGATGATCAACACAGTATTTTTACTTCACCTGCTCTACTTGCATTACGGATCATCCAGTCTTTCCTAATCAACAGTTATTTGATCGTAGAAGAAGGCATGAGGGTTAAAGCTTTTAGGTTAGAATGGCTTTGTACAAGAATGAATAAAGGGATTTAACTGACAGGGGCCATCTTTACTGTCAAGATAATTGGTATGTCGCTATCTTGTATGGTGCGTAGTTTAACAAAGCTGCGTATGGAATAGATCTCAAAAGCTCAAATTCAAGACGTATATCAACAATGAAAAAGGGACCCAAGAAATTGTTAAAAGACTCTTTGACAACAGCAGCAAGTGTGACAAATCAAATACAATTGGCGCTAAAAACCAAAACCCTGTATCTTTACCTCCTGCTGAACTCCCTTCTTCCTTTCAATGGAAGCGGACCATTGCGTTCGTAAATGGCTCTTTTTGTTAAGTATGAAATACAAACGAGCTGTGCCTACAAAGCGAATTACTGAAGAAAACAAAGGAAAATACAGTCTAATGTGAGGGCGGAATTTGTTTCGGTTGATGAGTATTTAACAAGTCAAATCTGTAAAAGTGCAAAACAAACGAGATGAATAATTTCTCTGTTGCTGGATCAAAACGAAGAGTACACTGTTTCTCAAATGTGAACCTTGCGGTAGAGTGTGGAATCGCGATTTGAAAAGTGCATTAAATATACATAACTTGACCATGAAAGCCCTCCTCCCTTTCAGAAGTCTTTCAAAAGATGAACGGTGCCGTGGACTTAATGCACTGTACATAACAGCAGTGCATTCCTTAAAGGCTCGGTAAGTATAAGATGAATAATACATTATATTTTATCATCAGTCTTTTAGTTGGTTCATTCCGCAATAAAATATATATATCAAGTTAAATAGCTATACTCGAAGGGGATCTGCGTTTCAATTAAGTGGTTCCCCTATAGCACTTCTTTGAACCCTATCATTTTTCTATTCTCCTTTTTATCCGCTCAATTCCATTCTGAAAGATAGATATGCTTTCTATAGACTAGCGTGATGTAGAATTCAGAGTAATTAATCAAAAATAAGCTTGCTTTGGATCAATGATCCTCAGCAATGAAAGAGGAAAAAGGAAAGAGATTGTTTTGTTAAAGATGAACCAGGTCTGTTGTTTCTTTAGTAAAACAGAGAAATCAAATCAGAAAAGAATAAGGGCACCGGTGTAGTAAAGTCCAATATAAAATATAAACACAAAGACTATTATTTTACGAGCGGATTTCAATTTATCTCTCCTTTTTTGTTTGTTTGTAAGGGAGTTGTATTCCCACCAACGTGTTAAGGGTATAAATAAGGAGACACTGAAAGTAAGATAAATAACACCCGGTAACTTTAATTTCTTTCTCTTTTCTTTTTTTCTCTCATTTAACAACCAATGTACAAATCCATTGCCTTAGTAGCTATCCTTGCTATCTTTTTGCAACAAGTCTTGGCTCAAGCAACCTGTACAGATCCAGTCAAGTAAGTAATATTATTCTGTGCTGATGTGTTATGTATTCACCCTGCTGTAGCTTTAACGCATGTATGGATATTCAGCAAAAAAAGCTCGGTACTTGCGGACCAGTCGATTACGGGTGTCAGTGTGAAGCCAGGGTAAGTTGATAAAAATAAAAGTGTGCTACACGGAACCAAAAATAACTTTTTTCCTTTATATGTAGCGTCTTATTGTGGAATGCTATAATTTATGCCCTCAACGTGAAGCTGAAAAATCCATTGATTCAGCTTCAATGCAAGGCATCTGTGTTGCTGTACCAACATCTTCTTCCGCTAGCTTACCTGCTGCAACAAACTCTGTAAGCGCTCCTGTTGCTAGTAATGCTACCCCTTCTGCAGCTGCTTCTAGTTCATCCTCCGCTAAACCATCTACATCTGCTACCACTACTACTTCATCTGCTTCTCACACTCAACCATTAGCTGTCTTCATGATCATTTGCATGGCTATTGGCTTTTATCAATTGTAAAATCACACTCTCACTCACACAAAAGGGAATGCATACATAATACACATAAATGATTTAATTAATACTTGAATAAACAAAGTTTTCCTTTTTTCCCTGCATATTCAATACAAGGAGCTTATTGGCTATAGTTTTGTTGAAGGACTTGTGTAAATTGGCCCTTGTTTTCGGAAGAACTCGAATGTCTGCATTCAGCTGTCAGATTCAGCTTTTTGGACACACGCGCACACGTATATATACGCATATACTCAGGGGCGATTACTTGATTCATTCTTGATTTTTTTAATAAGTTATATTGACTTTTAAACACTGAAGATATCATAATAAGCTATATATTTAATGCAGGTCATTGATCTTTTCCTTCATCACAGCAACGGGGCCTCCACAAGCATCCCTTCTAAAATTTCTACACTCTTTGATTTTCTTGCCCTTGGATTGCTTTGTACAGTCTTTCAAGTATGTCTTGAATGGGTTCTGAATTTAAATGTTTTAGAATATCATCTTTTTGCATGGGATCAATATTATATTTTACCTGCAGCTGATCCATTTTCTCCATGATGCCTGGAACAACCATCAGATCGTCAATATTGCTTCTAACAACAAAAAAATTATTCAACCCAATCAGTCGTTATTGTCCGTTGTATTGCAAGTCCATTTTGAAGGTTGCTGCTTTATATCCTATGTTACATACATTTGATAATATAGTTTAATGGAATCGCTAAACCTAATTTACCTCCTATAAGCAGAGCAACAACTTCCGGACTCTCCACTTTCTTTTTGATCAACTTGTCCAATACCACCTGCATTTCTTTGCCCAGTTTTACAAGATCTGTTTCCAGGCGACTGTTGGAAAAGTTTCCTGGTTTCTTGACTTCGACAATGAAGAGTTTAAAGTTTACCACAGAAGAGGGTCCAAATACAAGTGTTTGCCTTCGAATTTTTAAATAGAAACCTCTTTAAACCTTTTAACTTTGTATACATAACTTGCGTAATAAGCGATATAATCTTTATTGGATATACGTAATTAAAGTGTGAGTTCAAGAGCTAAGCATCTGCCAAAGAAAGAAACTGAATGCTTAATCCAGCCACAACAATCCTCAAGAGTCGCTCGTTTTGCTGACTCAATGGTCCTGAAACTGAGGTTATCTGTGGAAGAAAGGCAGTCTCTTTTAACATCAGCTTTTAGCTTTGACTAAAATAGTTCAATGAGATTAAGAAAAGGGAGGGGGGGTATGGATGTCTCTATTGGCAAGGAGAACATGTTTTGCAGGCGTACCTATGTTGGACCTGCCAAAATTTCGTCGGATGTGCATATTAAATCCAGCTTTATCAATAAAAACACAATTTCTGTTCCAATCCATGTTTTCGTCACCCTTCCATTCCACAACTTTTAGCCTTTGTTTTTCCAAAGTTTCCTCGGACGTTCTGGAAGAAATCACTGGCTCTAACTTTTTTAGTGAGAGAGAAGCATTGACATGATCGTGTAAGGATAAGAGGCTAACTGATTCAATGTCTGAGAAAGCAGAAAGCAAGGCGTCTCTTGCCTGCCAAAGAACAGCAGTAGCATTTTTTATATAGTAATCACACAGAAAGTCTGTATGATGGCTGCTCAACTTTTTGCTATACCCGTGTCGGGGTTTTCTTTACCTGGGAAGTCTCATTTGCCCATCGTCTTTGTACTGCTCCACATAATGCTGAGCTGTTCGAACAGCAATGCCTACAGTCAACCCAGCTTGCTTTGCTTACATTTCTTGCTCTATAACGAGACAAGCAACTACTGTACCTAGGTCGGCGTATAAGATCGATATGGGCCTTTGGATCTAGAAGCAGCTTTAGATGAAATAGCTCTCTTTCTAATATGCGTCCAGGTGCGACAAGAGAAACTATGTTTTCTTTGATTGTCTGGTTCTCGTTAGTATTTGCTTCGTACATATCCAGATTCATAATTCTTTTAATTTCTGGTACTTCTGCTTTTTTTCTAAACCTGATTATCAACACCCGGCTGCCAAACATGCTATTCGAGGGTAGCAGTTTCATATAAGCCTAGCAGTTATAGCTCTTCGACCTCCATTTGATCAAGAGCAGGAATCTCATCAGCGACATTAAAGCAATGCATACATTTAGGAGGTACATTAATAAAAGACAAAAGAAAAAGCGCAAAGTTAAATAAAAATCCAATATTACATCATTCCAAAACAGGTAAAGATACAATGGAGCTGAAATCATGCGATAAAGTCACTCTTTTGAATAAAAAGAGAGCGGAAAAGACCAAACTTTATTTTCTTTTTCTTTCTCTTTCTGTATTTTATATTATGGAGTCACCATCAAAACGCAAAGGATCCGTTACTTTTGATTTACCGCCGCCACAGCAAGAGGAAGAGTTATTATCTCCTTGCACACATACGATCGATATACACGCTCAGTCCGTGCCAGATACGATGCTCGTCGCCTTATTTGATCGCGATCGAGAAATGAAAGAATTAGTTGAACACAACAAGTCGTTCTTTCTATCGCTTAAATCCTTTCTGAATGATAAATGGCCTCGGTTTGAAAATACTTTGTATGTACCAAGATCTCAGATGTCAGATATTGAGTGGATTACACGTATTTCAAAGGCATTAATGCCCGTTCCTCCGCTTTTAGAAAAATTTAAAGAGCTAGTGGGCTATTTGGGTGAAGATGATAGTCAAGGTAAATATGAAGAAGAAGAAGAAGAAGAAGAAGAAGAAGGTCAGCCAAAGGTTGAATTAGCACGTATAAGAGACAGACTCGGCCGTCTCTCACGGGAATCATATCCACAGTTTTATATTAATTGCGAACAAGCAATGTCCAAAAATGAATATGACGCATTCATACATACTTTATTTCATACAGCAGAAATAGATGACGCTACGTGGGAGAAAAAGATACGTGAACAGTTAAAGCCATGGCAAAATATACTTGAACAATTAGAGGAAATTGTTGGTTATGAAATAGACGAGTAATAAACAATTTCTTGTTCAATTATCTCGCATAAACTGCCGCAATTGAGTTTCTTATCCCCTAACCAATTCCAATATTCGTTCTCTAATAGTTGATATTCAACACTATTCAGTATGCGGAAAATCGAGAGGAGCTCGTATCGGAGTGTGCCCACTCGTTCTCTTGCATAACTTAATTCAAGCGCCATCAGTTGATGTCGTCGACTAGACCACGCATGTCTCCAATCAACCAAGTTTATACGGTCTTGCTGAAACATCTCGTAGATTGTTGGATTGACGCGATGAAGTGTAATTTGAGATTCTGTTATATTCTGGAGATCTCGTAAGTAAACTCCCTTCCAGTTCACTGGATGGTCTACAAGTGCTTCGTACTTGCGTTGCATACGGAACTGATATATTGTCAATAAGAAACACAAGAAGATAAAGCACAGATTGAGTACAGTCATCTTGTCCCACAAGGCACCTCCTTCTGTTCTCACAGGTGCTTTTTCTATTCTTTCCGTCATTGGTTTTTCTTTTATTTGTCCATTGTCATCCTCGACGATTCCTGGACCTTGTTGCTTTTGTTGCTGCTGTTGTTGTTGTTGTAGGATGGGTATTAATGCATTAACAGTCTCGGCCATACCTTTCATGGCTGCGCTTTTGATCATGCTCTTGACCAAGACACTCTTTAGCCATTTGATACCCAAGGAGCATGTGACCTTTGAGCGATTGGGGGCCACATAGGTGATGCAATATTTAATAGAGGGTAAAAATGTGTCTGCATAGGGTAGATTAGGTGTCTTGGTAGATACAAGCACAATATAGATCCTATGAGGACAATGAAGTCAGACATACAGGTTTACTCTCCTCCAATGCGCTGATTGATATAAATAGGTGTACTTACAACCTGTCTTGTTCCTGTAATATCTGCTGTGTTCCTATCACCTGAGTTTCTTTTGCTCTCACTAAAAATGTATGATCAGTAAAAGTGGAGGGTTTTCCTTCAAACTAGTCATGCAGTTACCCATAGGATTAGAGACAGGCATCATATAAGTCAGCGTGCGTTCTCTGATCACACCTTCCTCTTGGCTATTTGCCCATTCTGTGAATGTTGGTTCACCAAATCCGGCCACCTTGTTCAGTTGGGACCAGACAGCCGTGTCTGAAAATAAGAGCATGAACAACCGTTTAGCACCCAAGTCTAGCACGACTTCTGCTTCTACTTTATCGAGATGATCCTTGCATCCACACTCTATCTGATTATCAGGCTGTGGTATACTATCTGGCCAATTTGAATCATCATCTTCATGAATATTGTTGGTCCCATTTGTCGCAGTTGTCGCAGTTGTTGCTGTTGTTGCTGTTGTGGCTACATTTGTTATACTTGACGTTTGTTGTTGCTGATGTTGATTGCTGCTCTGATATGCCGCTTTCAAAGCGTCATGAGCAGCTGACGGTCCCGACTCGGTGTCACCTTCATCGTTATCCAGGCTATTGGACGTAGATGTAGAACTGTTTGATTTCATTACAGGTGGTTGCTGTATCTGAATTGTTAAGGGAGTAACAGAAGGAAAGAGGGCGCTGGTGGTTGTTACATGATTGCTGATTTTAGTTGTGGATATATTTCGAATGGTATCGTAGAGTGTTTGGATATCTTGTATCTTTTGTGATGCTGTTATTTTGAGTCTTTCAACAATGATTTCAGAAGGTGTGCAGCTCCAAAGACTAAATAGTATATCACCTAGTATGAGCCATGTGCCGTTTACTGTTTTCTCAATTTTAATAGGCCCAATCTTTTCTAATGGTATCATGCACTACAATCATAATAAGTGTAAGTTGATAAAAGGTGTGTAATGATTTTACTTACCAAATGAAGGCTAGTCATCAATGTACAGCTATAAAACCAGATAGCCTTTTGTGTCAGATAGACAATGCCACTGTATCCATATTGTGCCTCATCACCTTTCTGTCCATAATATGATGCCTTGAACGCTATATTATAATAAGTAATAGACCTCATGTATAAAATTTTCATTTACTATCAAGGACAATCTCATTCTGTGGGACATTTGCGAATAGTTTCCGAAGCTCTCTATGACGTGCATCTAGTGTATAATGTTCTAACTCTGGCCCATTGACCTCCATTTCCAACTTTGTAGGCCACACTAAATAACTATCTGTTTGACTCTCCGTGGGCTCTTCATTTGATAAATTTGCCCAAGATACTCCCCAGGAGGATAGAATGCTGCTGTTGCTGGTGTTATTGCTAGATTTTACAGGTATTGCCTCTTCATTTGCGCTTCGTCCCTTTTGGATCATAAGGGACGTCAGTAAGGATGCGGTAGTAGAATTAATGGGTATCAAATCATTAGTTGAGGAAACTTTAGCCACAAACTGATCATCAGTTAATGTCATCAGGGTAGATGGGTATAGTAGTGGCTGCATGGGCAGCACTTTTCCTTGTTCTTCTTCCTGATCTTGGTTTTGCTTTATCTGATATTCAAAGGCTTTTATCCACTCATGCATATCCTCTTCTGTTTCAGTCTGCAGGTAAAATGTACTGTATGAATAATATATTTTTAGTACAAGATTGAAGAATTGATATATATGTATGCGTATACTTTTTAGGATGAGTTATTTCAAAACAAAATCGTCTATCGACATCTGTAACGACCTTATATGTGCATTCAGAAACAAGAACTCTGTCCCCCAGCATGACGAGTGCCTTTTGCTTATTGATAGTCATCGTACCAAACCATCCACGCTGTAAAAAGAACCATTTTCTAACCCATGTTGACCTGGCAATACGGTTGTTAAGATATCCCTCCTTTCCTATGACTGTTTCATGCAAATTCTCGGTAATGTCATCATATTGAGTTATAGAGTATCTCTTTAATGAACGATGAGGAGTGCATTGTTGAAGATAGGTGTCTGATAATTCGATGCATCTCTCTTTAATATTGTTAATCTGATGCTCACATGTCGTCTTGTTCTATTTATAATTGTTGGTGTATGCTACTATTTTCATTTATAATGTATATACCTCATCTAGCCATTGTTTCCAGATGGCAAGTTTAGGCTTTAATGTCCCAAATGTTCTTCTAGTCTCTTCAATCTCCTCAACATGTGCACTGACTGCGCTCGAAAAGCTTTGGACAAGAATGTGTTCCAACTGTGATTTAAAGTAGATCAATTTAACAAAATGATCTGTGCTTTGTTTCACATAGGCCTTTCTTAATTCATGCATCTGAAACGCGTCTTCTCTCAATGCGCTTGGCTCTTTTTGCTTACTGAGAACAAAGTATCGACTCAGTTGTGTTTCGTACTTGTCTAATGTTTTCTCAAACTGTCTTTTGCTTTCCTATTAAAAGCAATATTAACACAATTGGAAGCTGACAACTTAATGTATACATGCCTTGTATGACTTGAGATCTTGTTTGTATAACTTTTGTAGAGGGTCTAACAAGGCCTCTTCTAGTTCAGTGATCTATTTTATACCGAGTTATTTCATATGATCTGGTACATTAGATATATACATAGATAGATCTATTCATGTATATATGTGTATATATATACCAATTGTGTTCTGTAATGAAGTGTCAGCTCGAGGGTGGTTGCAAACTTGTTGATAATGTTATCAGCCATATTAAAGTCAGATAGATCACTGTCTAATCCCGAGATGAACATTCGTTTGCATAAATTAGTAGCCTGAGCATGGCATTCTATGGAGGCAAGTGAGATTATGCAAACATGTAGGTTAATCTCATTTACTTGTTACTGATTCAATATAAGTCTTTAAAGCACGTATAAACCCATCTAACCATTTCTCATATTGATCAATCTGATCTTCTAAATGAGTCATATTCGCTCTCCAAACTGGTGAGTCTAATACAACATCTTGTATTGTGAAAACATTTGTAGGCAAAGAGACAAGACAGGTCGACATTGTATAGCATAAAAAAAGAAAGAAAGAAAAAAGAACTTGATTATTTATATGGATAATCAATCTCATCGATGACATAATCAGAGCATTTGTTTATTATGATTTATTTAAAAGCTTCGGTAATTCCTCAGTACGAGAAAGATTCTCCAAATCATTGTAACCACCAATATGTTGTTCATTGATAAAGATGTTGGGAAAATCATGTTGACCGGTCTTTTCCTGGAGATATTGTTGAACATCTAAAGAAAATAGATATACAAGTTCAACTAGACACAGCCATAACTGTACAACAGTCATTCTTTACCTTTTGGGGGAAGTTCTACATCAAAAAACTGCACATTGAGTTGCGCCAACAAATTTTTTGCTTTCTCACAATAGGCTATGCTTTGTCATTTAGTCTTTTTCTTGCGTGTTCTTATAGTAAAACCTACGGGAATCTGGCTGGGAAAAGATAACAACCTTATTGTTCTTGATAATTTCTTCAACTGTTGCTTGAGTTTGACTCATTTCTTCTTGTGAAATAGGAGGAGTCCATTCAAAAAGGAAAAGGAAAATCCGTAAAGTAAGACTTCAGTCTCTTTTTTAGGCCCCACGACCTTACGTCATTTATTTTACTTGACTAGAAAGGTATTCATTGACTTACAAAGTCATACACTCTTTACTAAAGAAGTCTTCCGTATGTTAAATCAAAATAGGAAAAAAATATTGATATAAGAAGAGAGGCATCGTTATGACAATATCAAATATTAACAGGTTTGATTACTTTGATTGACATAAATTGACGCCCTAATAGTTCTTACATGACAAGTCGAACATACTTAATTTCATAAACGTTGCGTCGCTATTGGCGTCGATAACCATCTAATGTCTTTTAGCCGCGCTTTCCATTAGCCCAAATGGCATAGGTTCCTAACCTTTAATAATGGCCATCTCCCAGTGTGCTCAATATTATTCAGATCCAGGGTTTGGGCTGGCCGCTTTTCTGCAGCGTCAATCGAATGGTTTGCCTTCCATCACTTGACATAGAGGCTTGTATGCTACGGCGTATTGTCTTCCTGAAAGGTATACTTATTACCTTAAGAGCAGGGCAACTACTTGTACCAGAGAAAGCTTTGCGACAAATAATCGACATACAATCTTGGTTCATACTGCCGTCATTAAAAACCAAACAGCTATATCTACCAGCCCAAAAACAAGATTAAATCATCACATTGCCCCCACCAAACTTAACAGTCCTTAGACGACGACAACTCTCGTAACGTTCAGCTTGCTTCTTCAAGACGTTTGGCTTACTATCATTACCAAACACGCGGAATCTTGGTTTGACAGGCCAGATTGTTTGTTTCCATTAATTACTGACTCAGTGACCATGATATTTGGTCCATGCATGACGCTTTTTTTCTGTTTCTCAGTCTCCTTGGGCTTGCTTGCTGTAGAATAATATCTGAAGTCCAATTGCTTGATCTACTTCTTCACAATCGAGCGACAAACATCTTTATCCATTAGGCGGAGTTCGCCTCTAATCATGTCCATTGTTTGAAACGCGTCTCTTCTGATTATTCGTTCCAAAGGGCATTTTGTATACTACTCAAAGATGAATAGCCGACTCGCTTCCTTTCCTGTCAAAGTGATGTCTGTGGAAGCGATTCTGTCGAAAGCACCTTGCACAGATGTACGTCTCATGTTGATTATGGTTGAAGTGTCGTATTGATTGCATCCAAACTAATTTACATAGAATATAGCACTCGGTTTCATTTTTTCTTTCTTTAGTTCTAGTTCTGATCCTTCAGGAACCTGCAATGTTTTGATGCTAATTTCGCGTATTTGCCTATTTTGGGAAGTTTAAAGTAAACATGATACAGAGAAGCATCAGTAACATCAGCTGTAGGTTAGATGATTGTTCTGGGAAAGGTGGGTTAATTATAAATTTCTTTGCTTTACTACTACAACATCTGATATTACTATATCCATGAGTTTTTGTTCGGATATGACAGGATCGTTTGACTCCAGAATTTCCTTTCATCTTGACATATTCGATTTATAGGTGTTCATTTAATCTCTTGCAGTCTAGAGTTGGTCTTCTCTTCGTTGCTTCATGAATCATGCTTCATTATTCAAATGATTGGTGTAAACAAAGGATTATGAATAACTTGACAATGTCATCATATTGAAATGTTGTGATGGATTAATAACAAATAATAATGAAATAGACTTGATTTATTATTTATTGTAAAAGCTTGTTTAATTCGCCAGAGCGATAAAGATTATTCAACTCATCAAAGCCTCCGATGTGTTGCCCCTTGATAAAGATCTTGGGAAAATCATAACCGGTCTTTATGGTGAGAAAATGGCTGATATCACAACCATACCCTAAAGAAAACAGATATATACTTCAGTTAGACATAGTCATATTATAAAAAATCAATCATCCTTTACCTTCTCTGCTAATTTCCACCTCGAAGAACTCTACACAGATTTGCGTCAGCAAATCCCTTGCTTGGTAGCTTTGGGCTACATGCATATGTTACTTGATTGTTCTAACGCTTTTCTAAAAGTGAACCTTACGATAAGTCCAGGAAAAGATAACAACCTTGTTCCTCCTGATAGTTTCCCTAATAAACTTTTGGGCGTATCCTTCAAGTTGCATTTCTTGTAAAATAGATAATCTCTTTCAAAAGGAAGCGCCCTAACGCCCCTTTTTTATAGGTTCCACAATCCCAGAAATACCTTCCGTATGACAAACTAAGTCATCTGTGATAGGACCAAGTAAAAGAACAAAGGACACTGAACTATTCCTTCATTGATCAATATTGGTTAAGTTTACCGTGAGATTATACAATCAAATTAATTTTATGAAACATCGTATAATAAGGAAAATATTTTACTGATAACAAGTAACGCCTTTCTCAACCATTAAAATGACATATCAGCACAAATCTCTATAAATTACACATGACCTTTAACTGTGTTTAAAGATGAGACAAAAGAAAGCAAGGAACACCGCACAATTTGAAAGATTACAGACCTCGTTGGATTGAGCAAGTCCACTGTTTAAGAAATTAAAACAAAGATGGATGAATATGGAAGTCCTTTACCCGTCAAGCAAATAGAGAAAGCGTTATTATGTTCGGTATACGGTCCAGGATAAGTTTAGATTTTTCGATCTGCAGCGAAGCAGTTGGGTATTCACATTTGGACTACTCAGAGATGGGTTAAACAGTACAGCATGTATTTTTGAGGTTCAGGCAGTAGCGGATAATGCGCTGCAAAAACGCCTCAGTGACAATTTGTTGTACCTCTATTGATATTGTAAGGTAATTGCAATGCTCTCGTGGGATATGTAACATGTCTGAACCACCATCGTCTTTCCATTCCACGTTACCGATGATGTACGTTGTGAGCGGGATATCAAGTAGTGACTTGCTTATCATACAGTGCTTCCATCCTCAGTTTACGTAAAGTTTGAAAACACCATCCACTTTTTTTGAATTAATTTGGACGTTTGTGTGAAGTTAAATTGACCAGAAGTCTGAGGATTTTAGTTGTGTTTTGGTCAAATTAGGTTAGAACTTTCGAACAAAAAAGTGGGCGGTGTTTTCAAACATTTGGTAAATTGAGGATGGAAGCACTGTATCACTACTGGCTTACAACACTGGCCAATGGCTGAAGGAAAGAAGAAATTGCCATATAATCAAAAAAAGTGCCACTCATGCTTGTCAAATAGATTGCACGAGGTTTTATTTTTGATGATGCTTCTAACATGGTCAAAGTGGATAGATATTATTATTTAAATGATAACTCGCTTATTTTTATACAAGTTAACTAAATGAAAATAGTATCGATATTCTCTGCATATATTCTATAAGGATTGGGACCGACGATTGCATTGAGCCTTTCACCATCCTGGAAGAATACTACTGTAGGCGTGGTACGAACGCCATATTCATCAAGAACATCCTAAATCGATACGTTAATAATCATTACATCTTTTGCTCTACTTATGCTTACAGAGAAATATTCGATATCGACCTCAAGGAAGTGGATATCCTTGTATTCTTGAGAAAGTCTATAGATCGTGGACCTTATCGCTGCAGAAAGACCACATCCAGGGGCAGTGAAGTAAAGAGCGAGTTTTCTCTCGTCTTTGACGAACCGTTGGAGTTGATCATTGTCAAGAACACCCATAATCTCGAAATAAAGTCGGCCCATATTTTGTGTTTTGTGTGAAGTAAAAAAGATTAATAATTGTTTGTTTACTGAAGCTCTGCTTGACACTGGCTTAATTTTCAGGAAGGACGTTCAAAAAAGGAAACCTGCGGGTTAAACTGGATCATTAGTTGTGTGTATCCAAACAAAGCCGATCTCAGAGATGTCTGTATCTCAAGAAACTAAAGACTTGTTAGAGCTTATATTCTCAGATACAGAAGCCCAAGCAGTGGATGAATTCAATCAGAAATCATCAAAGAGGGGGTTATATCTAAATTCACCATGGAAAATAACCCACAAAGTTGTTCGGAAGGTTTAAAAAGACAAAGTCAAACATGCAGCGTTAGTCACGCCATTGTGGCCAACCTTCTATTGAATATGTGACATCTCAAAACATCGATACAAGCAAGACTCAACCATCAATAGTCGCTAGTCGTATGGATACATACTTTCAGAAAAAAGATTGCAGAAGGTTTAGCCATTCAAGACGTGCACGTTTTTATCCAGTCGACAAGAAAAATAACAAACAAGGTATACGGTCATAAATGACAACATGGGTTGAATTAACGTAATAAATATGTACTAGATGTTTCAAAGATTATGACCCTCTAAGGTGATGTATCGCTTCTTGTCAAAAAAAGTGGGGTTAGCAGGCAAAAACCTAACACGAAAATAAACTACTTCAGCAATCATCCTTGTATATGTGCAATGCGAGACTAGAATCTTATCTATAAATGCTATAAACGTAACAATGTTCTCTCGATTGAAGGATCGCAATCAGTCAGTACACATAAAAAAGTATAAACATTCGTGGAATAAAAGGATATACATATTGCTATTGCCTTTGTAGCAGGTTTATTATGTTGATCAACTTAAGGAAAAAGGAGTATTGTATAATAAAAAGAATGTCGCTTGTATCAGTCCATTCGATGGTACAAGGCTATTTAAGCAAAAATGGTACTGATTTTTTGTTCATACATTTCATAAGGATTAAAACGGTATGCTGCATAATGATCAAGACTGGATATTTCAGCCTTTGATTTACCATGCTGGAAGAGTACGACTTTAGACCTTGAGTATCTTTTATATAAGCAAGCATAACCTTCATTTCTCCTCTTAATGCTTCCATATTCATCAGCAATGTCCTAAAGAAACATAATTACTCAAGCCTTTTTGTTTCATTTTATGCTTACCACATAGCGATCGACATTAATCAAAAAGAAGAGGATATCCTTGTATTTATAAGCAAGACTGCGGATGATAGGCTTTGTGATTTTGCATTCATAACTGAAAGAAGTATAAAAGTAAGCTACGACTTTCTCATTGTTTTTGAGTATTTCACTGAAATCATCAAGGCTCACAGGCTCATAAAGATTTGCAGTTTCTGTAGGTCTGGACATCTTTTATGTTTTGCTTAAAGAAAAAAAAGGAAGACGAATGATTGCCAAAGTTAATACTTGCTGTCCTTAATGTAGTACAGGCTTCTTAAATGCATTCATATTCTCCTTTATGCAGACATTCTAAACCATATTATGATTGTAATAAAATAATAATTTATTACTTTATTGTAAAAGCTTCTTTAATTCACCAGAGCTATTAAGCTTCATCAAGTCATCACAACCACCAATGTGTTGTTCATTGATAAAGATATTGGGAACAGTACGTTGACCAGTCTTTTCCTGGAGATATTGTTGGATAGCAGAACCAAGTTCTAAAGAAATAGGTTCAGTTTGGCACAGCTGTGATTATATGACAAGCAATCATTATTTACCTTCCACGTCAAGTTCCATTACGAAGAATTGTACACCATGTTGCTTCAGCACTTCCTTTGCTCTGTGGCAATAGGCTAGACACGTATGTTATTTAGTTTTTTCTTACGCGTTGTTAATAGTAAACCTTACGGCAATAAGTTTTGGAAAAGACAACAATCTTGTTAGTCTTGATAATTTCTTCTACAATGTCTTGAGCTTTAGTCATTTCTTCTTGTGAAATAGAAGAACCCATTCAAAAAAAGCGAGGCATCTTTTAATAAAAGCTCAGTCTTTTATTTGTTCCACAATAACATACTGATGACGTAAGGATTATTACCAAAAAAGGATTTTTTTTTTTTGAGAGGAATATCCTGATCTAATCTTGTAGTTTGACTTGACATAAGACGCGAATATTTAAAACAGTATTTGCAATCCCTTGCAAAATCTATTATCACTCATTAAAAACTATTTTCCTTATCATTTATATCGCACTTATAATATTACAATCATTTACAACCTGGCACAGTATGCAATGCGTCAGACGATAAATGACGAAGGACAACCTTCAGATAAAGTTCAGTACTAGCTCTAAGAAATAGCTTCATACATTATTTTATTTACTTCTTGATCTTCTTTACGGGCACTCCAATGTGCGATAAAAGATTTGTGTGTCTTATAAAATGAACATTGTATATTATACCTAACACAATCATAGTTGGTTCCACTTTATCTTCTAAAACGATATATGCTCTCTGAGCCACGCTTTATTTTCCATATACATAAATAAAAAGCAAATAAAATGCTTCTTTTCTTTCCTATCTTTCTAAGCGGCGGCTCCATATAAAAATAAAACTCTAGATATTATATTTAAGCACTTAATAGTAGCGTGGATACTACAAGGCTGCTCCATTAACCAAAGCCGATTTTCTTTTCTATAGATATAAAGCTATTGGTAAACATTATATTTTAAGAGGTTTCTCTCCTTTACCCAAGGCGCGAATAAAATATATTTAAATATTAGAAAATGTCTTTAGCAATCCAAAGTCAAAAAGATGCTCAATCTCATGTAGCAGAGTTAGAGTACCAAAGCTTCCTTTCACATGGCCATTTGTGCTTCTTACAAGATCGCAAAGACAGAATGGACCAGTAATTTCCAAGAGAGCTATCTTCCCACAAAAGTTTCATTCACTTAGCTGTATTATAAACATTTGAATTGTAGCTGTAGGCTTTCAGTCTCTTGTCACCACAGCGAGATATCTCATGCTTGATAACTTCAAGATTGTACTCACTTATCTGTAAACGTAGGGAATCGTTATTGCTAAAGCAGGTTACCGCTTTGGAAAGCTACCAGATAAGGTACTCGACATAATTTGCTTCCTCTTTTTTCATCCATTGCAGCTTTTGAGTATTCATATGTATTTGTAATAGTAGCTTCATTATTTTGGATATGAACAACGCAGTATTGTACTGCTCATGCTCGTGCTTGAATTGCTTCAAGCGGGAACAAAACACAGGTTGGTTGTCGGAAGCAAATACTTGTAAAGCCTCTTCCTCATATTCACGAAATATATTGTGCAGAGTAGGTTCTGTTAGCATTAACAAGTCGTAAAGCTCTTTAATTGGTGTACACTACGTGCACGAGGAAATACACATGCACTACCTGTGATGTCGTCAACAAACCTTTTGAACGTATGGTACCAAGCTGAGCTTGTTCAGGAAGAGATATCTTTCCATGTTTCTCGATGTAGAATACAAATATATAAAGCCGCCATATTGGTTTGTTTCTTTTCAAGAAGAAATGCCGTTATTTATTCTAATTTTATGTTGTCAATTTGATCAACAAAGACCACTTAGCTCACGTGTAATCACGAAGAATTTATATTTCATATCAAAGAGTGAACTATGTAGCCTTAGGTTTAGATAGCGACTTTAGTAATGTGAAGATGTAAAGTGACATCATAGGTAGTGCCTAGAGGAAGCGTCCGCTCATTACCCTTCGCGTGTATTTCCTCGTCTGCACAGTGTACACCAATAAATCAGCCAATTTTCTGCTTATAATATTTAACGTTTTCTGGCGGCTTCAATTTAATCATATTGGCAATGTACTTGGCTTTAGTCTTGGCTCCAACATTAGCAAGGTAGTTAGCAAAAGACCAGCTTTCAGAGTTGCTTTTTCTCAAAGAAACTGTCCATTCTATGATCAAAGGAGAAGAAAGCTTGTCTTATTTGGCTTGTAGAGTTCAATGCAAACAACAGTTATAGTTGTTACACCGGAGTACCTCTTCCTGTTACAATAAGCTTTTGCCTTATGATACTTCAGGAGCACTCTGATTCTACATTTATGAATATAATCATTAATTGCTTGTTTCCAAGTCGTGACAGGAACGATAAGTGTATCAGAGATTGTTGTATACCTTTGGATGCTCACAGTCGATATTTAATATAATTTGTAATAGACAAAAAGTAGTCGCCCAAGTTACAAACCTCCTGACAAAAACGAGATCAGTCCGGTTGATTGATATTGTCGGTTTTTTCAGATCTTGTCGTGATGTAAGCGAAAAGGTTGACATTCTTATAGAAGGATATTGTCGTGTTAGTAATTGTTGGCTAACCTAATATGTCAGCAAAGGATATATTATCTGTTACCAGTCAAAGACTATGACAGTTTTATCTTTTGTTTTAATTATATCATTTGCTTTTTACGACAAAGACGGCATGATAATATCTTTGACGACAATGGAAGATGAGTTTATGGATCAATGGAGGGTGTATTAACAGATATTACGGATAGATGTATAATTTTGGAGACAATAACCAGTCGAATAAGAAGTCGGGTCGAAGGAGTATTTACTATAAATGTTCAAGTAATAGACATAGGATACATATAGAATATTCAAATAATCTAAATCTTTACTTAGCGATGCTCAGTGAATAAAGCGGTGACATTCAAGAAGAATGGAGAGCATCTCATAAAATGCTGCGGAAACCCATATTGATGCATACAATAAGGCGCGCTCCTCTCTTTAAAAAAATTCAGCGGGGGGGGGGAATCTATAGATACACACTGCTTTCTTTCATATATATTTTTTTTATTAAATCATGAAAAGAGGGTTTGATAATCGTGGAGAAGGTTCATCTTCTAAACGCGTTCGCTTTGATTCCAACACAAGAGACAGTTCAACAGACGACATCGAATTCAACCATGAGGACATGCTTGAAGAAAAAAAGACTCGTAAAGGAGCAGTTAATTTCGACGTCTATGGTAGCGATGACGAAGAAGTAGGATACAGCAGTGGTGACTCTGAAGATGAAGGAAAATCAGAAGAAGAAGAAGAAGAGAAAAAACCAGCCAATGACGACTTTGACATGTTTGGTGGTCAACCTGCTGCCAAAGAGAAAAAAAAGAAAAAGAACCCTAATGACGAAATAGAAGGTCAAGATTATACTTCATATGATCGAGAAGAAGACGAAGAAGGTGATAAAAAGGAAGTCAAGATCACTGCGTTCAATATGAAAGCAGAATTGGAAGAAGGTACATTGGATGAAAACGGCAATTACATTCGTAACAAAGAAGATCCTCAAGCGTTTCATGACAAATGGATGGAAGGTATCACTCGCAGAGAAATCAACCAAGCAAAAGAGGCACATGAAAAGCGAGAAAGAGAGGAAGCATTAAAAGAAGCAGAACGACAAGCAAATCTGCCACAGACACAGACAGATATATACCGTGCACTTGTCGAATACCTTCAACCTGGGCAAAGCGTGCAGGAAGCATTGACTTCGTTAGCCAACTCCCTTCCTAAAAAATTACCAGCGTGGAAACAAAAGATGTTGGATAAAAAGAACAAGAACAAAAAGCAATCAACACCTGCATTGAGTGAAGAAGAAGAGGAAGTGAGACGAAAAAAGGTGGAGGCGATCACTGGATTAGCCGATCAGATGATGGCATTGGGATATTTTAATGTCTATGATGATACCTTTGAAATGATGATACGACACCT
The DNA here is from genome assembly GCA_025529335.1 of Rhizopus sp. PT2906. Taxonomy (NCBI): domain Eukaryota; kingdom Fungi; phylum Mucoromycota; class Mucoromycetes; order Mucorales; family Rhizopodaceae; genus Rhizopus; species Rhizopus sp. PT2906. The sequence continues at coordinate 28,920 of JAMYHX010000244.1, read as the reverse complement.
GCGAAAGGAAGGCGTCGTTTCTCAAGATTGGATGCCAGAGTCTGCTAAAGAATAAATTTTTTATTTCTTTTGACGATTAAACTTGTTTTCTAAGTTTGCCCAAGCCTTCCAGTAGTCTTCCTGGACCTTTCCGCAAGTCTCGAGTCCCCAATGAGTGAGTGAAAGCATGAAGCTTGTCTCAAACATGAATGCCTGGTTGCCCTTTCCGACATAAACAGGCTTCAGCTCAGCTGTTGAGGCTGCTTCAAAGACGGCGGCATCAGGACCGTGTGGGGTCATGATGCTGTGAAGGGAACCACCACCAGGTAAGAATCCATCTGCTTTACCGTCATAATCACCAGTGATTAGACCCATGAACTCAGACATACAGTTACGGTGGAAGTAAGGAGGACGGAACTAGGAAAGAATGTTGAGAATTCGCTATGAGTCAGCCATTGTTAACTTACTGTGTTTTCAGCTACTGCCCAACGAGGAGGGAATATGACGAAATCTGCAACAGCTACACCAGGAGTATCTGACTTGGCGGTTAATACAGTAAAGATAGATGGATCCTTTGAAGCGTTAGTAACATGTACGCTCATATCTTTTTTTATATATCTTACAATATGATCAAATGACACTGTGTTGATAGTACAGAAATTGGCCAAATTGTATTTATAAGGAGCATAGTTTCCGTGCCATGCGACGACATCAAAGGGTGTGTGAGATTGCTTTGCACTGAATAATCTTCCATTAAATTTAGTAATGATTTGCCATTCGACATTATCTTCTTCTTCAAAGCTGGCAACAGGGGTCAAGAAATCACGAGGATTGGCTAGACCATTGGCACCAATAGGACCAAGATCAGGAAGTTCAAAGTGAGTTCCATATACTTCAAGCACGTATCCTCTCCTGCAAAAATGATTGCGTGTGTAAATCATCAAGTATAAATATTATTTGAGCTTCTTACGATTTTCCATCTGGAAGTGATACTGAAAATCTGATGCCTCGTTGGATGACGACGATTTCATTTGGCTCGGCTTTTATTTTTCCAAACTCTGTGTAAATGTCCAGTGTACCTTGTTGAGGGACTATGTATATTGATTGAGTCTTTCGCCTTGTTCTTTATATAGACCTGTTTTGGTGCACTTACCTATTAAAAAGTCACCATCTGCATTATAAAATGCAGATTTACCCATATCTGTATTAGCGGTGTAAACATGAACAGCCAATCCGCTGCGACAGGCAGGATCACCAGCACCTGCCAAGGACTTTAATCCCTGTACAAAGTTTATCTTTTCATTATCAGCAGGTAAATCGAATGGACTCCATCGAATTTGTGTGGGGGTAATCAAGACATCGTCTCCACCATATTTTGAAACGAGTAAAGTAGGTTCTTCATGAGGTTTGAATGGTTGATGAACGACTGATGGACGAATACGATAAAGCCAACTAAAAAAAGGGGGAATGAGTTATTATACTACAAGGTCTTTATTATTACCTTCTTTGATTGTGAGTACGAGGCACGGTGAATGCTGTTCCTGATAATTGTTCGGCGTAAAGATTATAAGGACACTTTTGTGGCGTGTTTTGACCTATTGTGATGTATGTTACAGGTGTTGTTCATATTCACAACAGTAGATATTGTTTTTACCTTTGGGAAGGGCATCAGGTAATGCTTCAGAGGAGAAATGGTTACCAAAGCCACTCAAGTATTCGTAATCAGTCATTGTTTATTTTAGTTCCAAAGTGAAAGAAGGAAAATCAGGTTGGAAGCATAATATAAATATGTCGGCTTCGTGGGAAAAATAAGAGTGACAAATCAATGCAAATTGTAAACCCGAATGTTATTTCCTGTTGACCGCAGGACAAATGCAGTTACCAGCAGGCTTTGATTCCATAGAAAAAAAGGCCATTTAATGATATCAAGTAAACAAATATTAAACAAATAATAAAGAACATTAACCTTCTTTTTATATTATTTTTGTCTTCTCTCTATGCCTCTTTATCTTGATGACATGCAAAAACACGTAATGCACCAAAAGTAAAGATCATAATATGTGCGTGTGATACTATAAGATATCATTGACAAAGGATAACTACGAACTGGATCTGTGGATTAAGAGCATAAGACAGAAGGACCAACCGTCTTTTGATTTAATTCAAAATTAAAACACGCTGTGAGTTCCTACAAAGAAAAGGTACCTTTTATCTTGTTGATTTGCTTCATCATTTTGTGACAAAGAGGATTATCAAACTTTGAAACCAATATATAAAAATTTTATGGTGTCATATTTTCGTTGGTTATACACATATTTTATTGTTTGCGTTTGTTGAGAAGGAAAAGCAGGCAGAGAAAGATAGCCTTTGAATAGTTGAATAGCCAACTCTATCTTGACGGGTATTTCATCAGCTCCCTTCAAGATAAATTTTTCATATTAGACAAGACTTTCATTCATTGACTAATACGCAAGCCTTTTCCCTCTTCTTCAGTTAACTTGTGTCCTTCAGAGTTAGTGCCTCCAATAGCATGGCTAAATGAATAAATAAGAGCCTTTGCTCGAGGTATCAAGAAAATGTGCTAGCAAATACATCTATTATAGACGATTGAAATTTACATGATAAAAATATTATTTTGCTGTCAATCTAAGCTTGTGATCTGCCTTGTACTATTTGAAGTTAAGCCGAGCGACATAGGACCAAAGAGTTTCCATACACATGAAAATGTCTAAATTTGCTAGCTTTACATTTGTTTCTTTAAAAGAGGTAAAAGGATCCTCTCTAATTATCCTCTTCAAAAGCCTTTTGGTTCTTTCATTTGACGTCAATGATTGTCCTGTTTGCTTGGCAGGTAAAGGACTTCCATATCCATCTATCTTTGTTTTAATTTCTTAAACAGTGGACTTGCTCAATCCAACGAGGTCTGTAATCTCTCAAATTGTGCGGTGTTCCTTGCTTTCTTTTGTCTCATCTTTAAACACAGTTAAAGGTCATGTGCAATTTATAGAGATTTGCGCTGATATGTCATTTTAATGGTTGAGAAAGGCATTACTTGTTATCAGTAAAAGATCTTCCTTTGTTCTTTTACTTGGCCTTATCACATGCGATACTCTCTTCTTATAGCAATATTTTTATTCCGACTTGATTTTGTTGTATAAGTTAATTCTGAAGTAAATAAAACTCATCCCTCTTTCCTCTGAAATATGTGACTTTTGATGGGTTCGCTTTGACAACTTTATTTATTGTTAATAACATATATAAAAATAATAATAAAGAATATTGTCTTACTTCTTCTAGTCTTTGTAACAATTCTTTACTAAGAATCCACAAAGAAAATAAGAGTGGATATCAAAGTGTACGAGGTCATATATAAATAAAAAATATATAAAAACAAAGAACTAGTGTAACTGTCCATCTTATGTGACCTATTTCACAATAATGCAGTTACAGTCGGAGAATATTTCTAAGATTATGGAAATATAAAAAAGAGGCTGAACTTTTGCTTCGAGGGCTTCCTTTCTTTTGAAAGAGATTATTTATTTTACAAGAAGAAATGTCCCAAGTAACCATAGCTGGCCTTTGGGTTGAACACTTTGTTAAAGACTTTATCATGCAAAACAAGGTTACTGTCTTTTCCAGGAATTTTTTACGTAAAATGTACTATTAGAAGCCCGTAAGAAAGATTAAATATGTTTATATAGCCGAATGCATCCAGGCAAAGGAATTGCTGAACCAAAACAATATACAGTTTCTCGATGTGGACATTGAAAAGGGAGGTAAAGGATGATAGTTTGTTGTATAATCATGGCTATGTCTAACTGAAGTATGCATCTATTTCTTTAGACTATACTTTGGAGTTTGATAATAGTCTCAAAGCAAAGACTGGTCAACATAATTATCCTATGATCTTTATCAAGCAGCAATACATCGGAAACTTTAATGATTTGGTGAATCTTCATCACTCTGGTGAACTACAGAGGATGTTACAATAAGGTAAATTATTATAAATCCATTGTTCTCAAATACTGAGCTATATACACGCATATATAAACGACACAAGGTCCCTCATGCTCTTAAACAATCTACCCGTGTTTTAGATAAGAGCATATCTACTCAAATCTTGCACAGAATGTGATCAATAAATTATTTTTAATCAAACAAAGTATTTAAATATTATAGAGATCAGAAATCACTTTACAAATGTATTACTGTTTAATCTTCTAGAGATATCAAATTTGCTTATCTTGAAGTAGTTTTACAGCGGATATCGAAATAAACGGCTTTTTCGTGGAATATGGTTGTGTCACTTTCTTGCAAACATCCAAGCATTAAACAACAATACGTACTGAGTAAGAACTAACGCTAATTCATAGCATATAGTTTCTTTTTTTCGTTTTTTTTTTTTTTTTTTTTTTTTTTTTTTTTTTTTTTTTTTTTTTTTTTTTTTTTTTTTTTTTTTCAGGCAAGCACAAATCTGACTAATAAAGTGTTTTGGTAAATAAGTATGCACATTGAAATCTTTGGCTCTCAGAGGGCGGTTAAACAAGGCGTGCAGCTGCTTCATGAAATTACTATTCATGTTGAACAAGGCTGTGCTTATTTAGATGACCTGCTCATGGTTATGAAAGAGAGCTGTATTCTTAGCTCTTGCTTGAGGCCAAGGTATAGCATCATCAGTCTCTTCTATAGATTAGTGCATGGAGCTCTTGACGTTACTATTGAAGCAAGTGTAAGCTTGAATGTCTTTCTCCATATTAAACATATCAACTAATCATGTTTGTTAAGACATGAGTCGTATTCATCCCCAACTGACCTCAACACTTCCGAAGATACGTTTAATCAGCTCTTTGTCTGGCCGTATCTTGACATAATTGTTAATTCCATCAATGTCAATGATCGTATGCCAGCTTTTTTACAGTGGCAGCCTTGCTTAGCGAGCATGAATAGACACTAAGCTGCATTTCTGGAGCATATGCTACCAGAAAGAAGTCATATTAGACCTGTGGAGAGAGACATGTCTGGATATCAAGCTAGAATATGAAGAGAAAGAGGACTTTGTTCCTAACCTTGTTCAATTCTGCTGTATTATAAAGGTAATACACAACTCAAAATGAGTTTATATACGCCAAAAAAAAAAAAGAAAACTAAGAAAATGTATTTGCAAAATAGGCAAAGATGGAGAAGTCCGTGAAGAGCATGCAGCAAGAAAGTCAAAGTATAGATACAGCTTAGAGCGGCCTAAACTTTTAAATAACATAATAAATCCCGTCACTCTCAAACTGACGAAAGAAGATGATAGCCTGGGGTGTCAAACCTGGGCCCAATCTATTCCTCTCCCCATCCTTGAACCTTATAATCCTTCTTCCTAGTTTGAAAATGCAAAAGACTATTTCATAATAGTATAAACTTCCCTTCACCAGTTTTCACTACAGTTAGTAAAAATAAAACTGATGCCACTTTGGACACCCCCTATTTTAACTCTGTCTGTGTTTTAACTTCAAAAAAGGACATTGGGAGACCAAAAAAATCTTTTTAAGAGTGAAAGGTTAAAAAAGTAGTAATCAACTTCTATGGACAAGCCTTCACAAAACAATTTATACGCAGGACTAATTATTTATCGCATACAAAGACACAATAATATAGAATATTTACTATTAAATGATACATTTACTAATAAAAAGCATTGGTTTTGTCCAAAAGGACAAGTTATTGGAAATGAAGACACCATAAAGTAAAAATAATAGACTATATAATATTTATTTTAAACTAACAATCAATTAGATGCTCTCTTAGAGAAACATTTGAAGCAACTGGTCTAAGGCCCACTGAACTTCGTATTGAAGAAGGATTTGCTATAGAACTTCGATACCTTTCAGGCACAAAGTAAGTTCATCTCCTAAAGCTAAATGTAATTTATATAACCCTTTTTTTATAAACTAGAGCAAAGAGAGTAAAATACCATTTGGCGCAGTTAGTAGACCACCACACTCGCTTATTACCGAATGCACAAGGTGTTCATATGCAATGGTTTAATCAAGCAGCAGCAGCAGACAAAGTAATTTTCAAAAGCATGCAAGACGCATTTAAGCATGCTCAAACTTTTATTGAAGCCAAGCAACTTCGTCCACAAAGAAAGAGACAGGATAATCGAGCATTACCTACAGAACAACAACAACAACAGCAACAACAACAACAACCTCAATCGCCACAACCGCAGCAATTACAACAACGAGCGCAGCAAACGGAGCAAAACTCGACAAGACCCCAACAACAACAACAACAACAATTATCGTCACCACAGTCTTTTGGCAATAATCATTCCACTTCTTCAGTTGCAGAGAATAATCCTCTTTACAAGACACGTTTATGCGAACGATACGAAACAGAAGGAAGTTGTCCTTATGGCCCCAAGTGCCATTTTGCTCATGGTATAGGCGAGTTGCGGGGTAAGCCAGAAGGTCAAGCCGCTAAAGAAGAATCACCTGCTGAAAACAATCAGCTATTCAAGACCAAACTGTGCGAAAAGTTTATGAGGGAAAGGTTTTGCCAGTATGGTCCCAAGTGTCATTTTGGTAGAATATTCACTTTTTTCAAGTCTTGTATCATTGCTAATACCTATTTTCTATATATAGCACATGGAGAGGCAGAGTTAAAAGAACGGCCTATGAAGCCTATGGAGCGACGTGAAGAGGATGTGGATACAGAACATGAGCCCAGTTGGAGAAATGGTAACAACAATAATAGACAAAAGGGCATAGAGTCATCTGGTCGATCAAGTGAGTATCATTGGAGGAATAAGGCCGATATATCTCAGCACAGTCCTGAACGAGATTCACCTCGAAGACAGAGACCGGAATCAAATAGAGAAGGCGTTTGGAGAGGCAAACCAGTTGAATCAGACCGAGATGGGTCATGGAGAAATAACAATAAACCAGAACCAGATAGAGAAGGTGGATGGCGAGCCAAGAGCGTAACACCAATAGATCCGGTATCTGCAACAGCTGAACGGCTCGGTCATTTGAGGACCTCTTCTTCTGAAGAAGATGTGCGTCATTCCAATTGGAGAAATGCTAGACCTACCAAACAAGAGAATGATACAGTGTTAAAGGCATCCGTAGAAGAGCTTCGACGTCCGACATTCACAGAACATCAATGTCGAACACCCAAGGTTAACAAAAAGTCAGCGCCTATGCCTGCTGCGAGTGATGAAAAGTCATGGATGAAAGTAGTAAAGTTGTCCAAGGAAGAACAAGAAGAACTTGAAAGGTGAAAAAGAGTTACTCTAATAAAAAAAAAAAGGAAACTTATTATAAAAATATAGTCAATCTGCTGTTATTGCTTCTGCTGCTGATAGCACTTTACCTACAAGCGTAACTCCAATGGCTTCAAATGGTACTTTACAAGGCAAGCCAGCATCACCTAATAAAATAAGCCAGATAGAGTCTATTATTATAGAATTAAAGAAATTCTTCTTGAAGCCGATCAATAATGCAAACATAAGAGGAACTCTTATGGAAGATACCAAGGAAGTGACTAGGATTGAAATGAGGAACAACTTGTCAAAGAAACAGTTATTGTTCATTCTCCTTGTTAGTTTATTAGAAGACGTGCCCGAGACATCCAATATTTTGTCAATTTTAAAATCAAGAGAACATCTCTTTAAGACGGTAAGAAAAAAAAGAGAAACTAAAGATAAGCAAACACTAATCTGATTATAGTTTGTCAAGAGTGAAGCAGATCAACTGTTACTACTCAAGACTTGGGAACAATTTGTGAATCAACGCAAGCCAGCGATGGTCAACAAGACAGTGACAGCATTATCACATTGGTATGATTGTGAAATGGTAGAAGAAGACGTGTTTATAAGATGGTACAATGCACTTGAAAAGGGTAGCGTCTTGGAAAAAAAGAGTGAAAAGTTTATTGAATGGTTGAATGAAACTGACGAAGAAGATTAAAAAAAAAGTTGTTGTTTTTTGCTTGTAATTTATTGTTTATTTTAAATACACTTGTAAATTCTCTCTCCTTTAATTTCCATCGTTATTATTGTTATTGTTATTGTTGTTGTTGTTATTCATGCCATTCATAGCCTCACGAGCCCTATAAACCATACATTAATCTCAATCGAGCAACTAAATAATCATACTCACATTCTCATCATTTCTGGGTTATTCATCATTTCATTCAAGTTTGGAGGTGCTCCACCACTCATCATTTGTTGTGCCCTAATATCAATCATATCAACACAACATTCATTTTACTTTTTTTCTTTTTCTTTCTACATACATTCTAGCAACAGCAGGGTTATTCATTAAGCCTTCAAGAGCACCAGACTGCATCATTTGTTGTGCCATGTTCATCAAAGCAGGGTTGTTCAATAAAGATCCCAAGTCAGGCATGCCACCTGCACCCAAGTTGGGTAAACCACTAGCTGGAGATGGCTCAGCAGAACGTTCTACACTAGAAGCATTTGCTTTAGCAGTAGCAGTAGCTAATGAGTTCTTCAATGTGGCATTTTCAGGATCAAGTTCTAATCCCTTTTTATAAGCGTCAACAGCATCATTGAATTTGTTCAAGCAAAAGTAAGCATGACTAATCACATAAATCATCAGTAAAATGGTTAGATATTTGTTGTTTTCTTTTACCCCATGCGACTGTATGCCTTGCTGTACTTGGGATCAATATCCAAAGCCTTTTTGGCATCTTCAACGGCCTTTCCATGATCTCCCTGTTGACTGTATGCGGCAGCACTAGTTTAAAAAGAGTAAGCATATGGTTTTGCTATTCTCGACGTGTGTCAAACCTACCGGTTGGCGTAAAAGACAGCGTTGTGAGGGTTAAGGGCAATGGCCTCAGAATAGAGTTTGATGGCTTCTGGATAGTTGCGTTCAGCAACCTTACGATTACCCATCACCTTCTTCATTTCTGCTTCCTTTTTATCCTCTTCACTCACTGTGGTTTTCTAAGTTACAAGAAGGGTTATTTTACATATTTCTTATTTGTCGTCACGCGCACGTTATTTATACATACATCTACGCTGTCAAGGTTAATCATTTTCGTTTTATACAATACAAAAAGAATAACTTACCTTCGGCAGGAGCACTAGTAGTAGTATTAGCAGCACTGGTAGAGCCAGTTGCCTGGTATTAAAAAAGAGTAAAGATTAGAAAATGTTGCCTTACCGCGTAAAAATCTTACCTTGGTAGCTGATGTTTTTGATTTAGTGTTCAAGTAGACATCAAAGATAGAAAGCAAATTAGCAGGCTTTGTAGAATAACGCTTTTGTTGTTCTTCATTAGAAGCATCTACACCAAAGGCTTCACCAATACATTGCATAGCAACTAAGTATCATTATGTAAGAAAAAGGGGGGGCCGCATTTCATCTTTATATACATTACCTTCAATACCCTCGGTGTCATCTTTGTTAATTGTACCGTCCTCACATGACTTTTGTAAGAATTCCAAAATGGAAAATACAAGGGCCTTCTTATTTTCGCTTACAGACATTTCTATAGAATTGAGAAAGAGAGAGAAGGTCAAAGAAATAAACATTATTTTTTATATAGAAATTTTAGCCAATCAGAGTGTGAATCATTCTCTCTATGAATTTTGATATAGATGCATAAAAAAAAAAAGGTACTTTATCACTTTGATTATTATTTCCAATTAAATATATATCTTTCATGACAATGCGTCTTTTGAGTGATTGTGATTGCTTCAACACCCACTTATTTGAATTACAAGAGATAGCCTTATATGCTTAGACTATATAATATCTTGTATGTATCTGATGATACAGTAATAAGCCAACATAATGATACTTTTTTTACTGTTGCAAATAAAAAAGAGGGGGATGTTATCTATATTCTTCTGCTAGCTTATAAAATAAAAGCAAGTCTAGTTACGATGACCATATGCATAATGTTATTTTTAGTAACTGAAATTGATGATCAAAATCATATATATACAATATCATTATTCAATGATTGTTCTTATTGTCCTATAATCAATACACCCTTCTTTTTTTTTATTGTTAATTGAGACTTGACCATTAAGAGTAACAACTTCAGGGCTTTATCACTATTTAAGTGCGGTAAATTCTAGCCGATAGTCACACTAGTCTATTTCTACAATATAAAATGCAGCCTACATAAATCACATTCTTTTTTCTCTCTCTTTAACTTGCTGTGTGTGTGTGTATATATATATATATATGTTGTAAATAGATAATGAATGAATTCACCAGTGCAACACAATTATTAACAGAAGGAAAGACAGAGGTAATAACTTTGATAAAAACAAGACACTAAATATCCACTAAGCCCTATGATTTAGGATGCGTTTATTGCTTTTCTTTCTATTGTCGAACTATCCACTCAACAGTTACATCAAACAAAGTTCTTACGTCAATGTAATTCTACTATAGCCTGTCTTGCTTTGATCTAAGTTTATTTCAATTATTAGATATTGTAAATAGACCACCAGAGTATAAAAACTCAATTGATTTGATCAGGAAAAGTATCGACCAATTAGAAAAGATACTTGTAAATAGGCCGAAACCACCTGTTCCACCCCGACCAGTTCATATCGACACTAAAAACTTGAAACGAACAAGAGGAAACTCAATTCATTTTGTCATTGATGAAGAAGACGAAGAAGAGGATGATGAGACGGTTGATATTGTCCAGTTTCTTAATCAACCCAAAAAGGCAAACACATCCTCTCCATTTCTTACCATGGATGACGTGTTATCGCAAACTGTTGTTGACCCATCCAATCTAGCTCCTGCTCAGACACCGACGACCGATAGTCTTTCGATACCTACACCATCTTCCACTAGAGACTATATACCTAATATTCCTGTACCTCCCTTGTTGGCCATGCATCGCCATCTCCAACAGCAGCAAGATGATAACGGAATGCTTCCCAAGGTCCGCTCGCTTTATATGAGTGCGATGACCATACCGACCATGATGGAGTTTTCGCCTGGTTTATTTGCTTACCAACTTACTCTGATCGAATCCGCCATATTCCGCGCCATTCCTCGGGAAGCACTCTTGTGTCATTCAGCACGCACGCCTCACAATCGAATCATAGCCTCCACAGACTTTTTCAATTTCATCACACGAACGATTGAGCACTCGATCCTTTTGCCCCAAGAGGCCTGTCGACGTGCAGAGATTCTCAATCGATGGGTCAAGGTGGCTTCCAAGTTACTCGCTTTATTCAACTATCAAACACTGAAAGCTGTCGTTTCTGCTCTCGGTACACCGCCTATACAGCGCCTACGTCGCACATGGGAATGTATCCCCAAAAAGCAAATCAATCAATTAGACATGCTGAACTCCCTCATGTCCGAATCAGACAACTACTGTCAGTACCGTCGACACGCTCAGTTTTGTGTCGATCGTCCAGCGGTTCCCTTCTTGGGTGTCTTTATTCACGATTTGACCTATATGTCCGTTGCTGCTACCAATAAACAAGACACGCGTATCCAAAGTGTTCTGAACGAACTTGACAGATTTCAACGGCTACCCGAGTACCCGCAACAGCCTCCGCCATCCTTTGTGCACAAGAAGCACCTGTTTCGTCCTGTCTCAAACGTGCTTCATTTCTCGTCCAAGGGTACCACCTCAGCAGCCGCATGCATGGTGAGTGAAGAGAACCAGAGTGAAGAGACCGTGGTCGGATTGGAACAACAATTGATTATGCAGTTTGTCCTTATGCGACCCTGGGTAACCGAAAAGACAATTGATATGCTCAGTCAGCTTCGTGAACCGTCCAAACGACCTGTCTCTGGATCCTCGCCCACCCATGGGAACGAAGAAACAGAAGAAAGAAGGTCGGGGCTTTCTGGGTTCTGGCCGTTTAGAAAGACGACATCATCCTCAACAGCAACAACAACACCTACACCTGATCTCACGTGGAGTGAAGGAGAAGAGGATAATAATGAGGATGAGTTGAGACGTCTCTTGAATTATAGAAAGTTGTCACTTGGGGCAAAGAAAAGTCATCATCGTTCATTGTCATTGCCATCCAAGGTTATCATGGAAACAACACCACTTTAAATAAATATAACTTTGCCATTTAGTTCAAAGACTTTAGTCCCCTACATGTGATCATGTGCTTTCCAGGATACAGCTTGCATAAAGTGATAAATTTTTTAAGGGCTGTTCTGCACTTGAATATAAAATTTTATTTCCTTTTATTTCTTTTCTCTTTTTTAATGATTCCAACCTATAAAAGAAAGACTAGCTTTAATGCATCGTCACCACCACCGTCAAAGAAATCACCATTTTCACCAGACACAAGTCCTCCACCACCACCCAAAACCTTTGGTCGTCCAATGACAACTGCAGCAGCAGCAGCAGCAGCCATCAAAAGAAGCAGCATGCCACCTCATCGACGACAAAGCAGCAGCAGCAATGTCACTCCTTCACGTCAAGGTTCAGTAGAAACAGAACGAGAAGATAGTGTGACAAGAGAAGAAGAAAAGCAGACACAAAAGGATACAACCATAGACGCAGAAGTAGAAGACGATGAAAAGGAAGAGGTCGTTGTTGATATGGATACCCATATGCAAGCTCAAATGGAAAAACAAAAGGAAGACATGAAAATCTTGCTAGAGAATTTCTCACCTGAGCAACTTCAAAGATATGAAGCTTATAGAAGATCGGCATTAAATAGGACAAATGTCAAAAGGGTAATAATAATATAAGATATTTTAGGAAATAGTTCCAAAAAAAAAAAAAAAAAAAAAATAACTCATCATTATCCTAGTTGGTAAGTCAAGTGCTCAATCAGCAATGCTCACAAACAATGGCCTTTGTTGTTGCAGGTTTTGCAAAAGTGTATGTAGGTGAAATCATTGAAAAAGGTAAAAAAGGTTTATCATTGTGTAAATCACAAAAGCTTAAATAAAGGTGTCATTAGCAAGAGATGTCATGGAAGAATGGAATGATACGGGACCTATCCGACCCGAACACTTACGGGAAGCACACAGAAGATACTTAAAAGAGTCGAGTTTTGCTACTTTGGGAAGGAAATTTTGATGTACAAATAAGGATAATTACAAACAACAGGTTGCCAAAATAAATCTTTATGCTTGAAAAAAAAGGGCTTGTATATATATTTAAACGTTATCTATACCCTTTCTTTTCTTTTATACACTTCTTCTTTATAAAAATAAACCATGTATGCTGCACAGCCCATGTTAGGTCCACAACCAAGATGCTGTGGTTGTATTCCATTAAGAATAGGATCTGGCATTATCTGTCTGATATGGGCAGTAAGTGAATACATGTTGAATATATAAAGCTTTAATACTGATTTTATAATAGGGATTCTCAATGTATCTAGCAGTGCTATCATTTCAAAATACAAGCTGTAAGTAACTTTTATAGTTTGCTACCGTATACTGAACCATTGTGTAGTGATATACTCTTACATGACGCAAGCGGCTACAATGGTATATGGTGTAGTCAACTTAATATTATCACTTGTATCTGCAGGCGGTATTGTTATTTTAATCATTGTAAATAAAACATACATACAGTTATCATCTAATGGGGATGCTAATTTCAATTTCACTTAGGACAGAGGCACGCATGTCACATCACTATCTCATGCCATCTGGGTGTCTGTCTTTTTGGTGCTTGTGGATGGTTTAGTGAATGTGATACTGTTTATCATCAATAAGACAGATTACCATTCATGGTGTATCAATTCATCATCATCTACCATTCAAAAAGACTTTACCTCTGGCAATAACACAGTAAACAACTTTGATTTCCAACACGATTATTACAACTGCAATCACCTATGGCAAGATGAAGTAAAATTCGGAATCATCTTTTATATCCTCATGTTTGCCTTTTATGTAAAGTCCCTTTTTTTCTATTGTTTGAATCTCCCCCTTTATACTAACCCGCCAATGATAGGTTTATTGGGCCATGTGTATCTACAGCTTTCGATTATTTAGACCTGAATACATCTCTGACGCAGATATTCGTCATGCTCAATCTTACAACATGCCTCTCATGGGAGGTCCACCTGCTATACCCCAACCAGCCATGATCAATAACCCAGCAGCACCAGGCGGTCCTTATCCCCCAGATCGAAGTGTGATTGTGCTCAATAACGCCAAACCTTCAAAAAGGGCCAAAGATTTTTCATTCAGAAACATAAGAAAATCAATACGTAACAAAAAGATTGTGGAACCTTTACGAAGAGATTCACAGTTCTCTATTGGATTCAAGCTGAGCCCAGATGGAAAGATTATTGATATCGAAAGTGCACCGTCTCCTACACCGACGTATAATACTGCTACAGTCGATTATAATTATATCAAACGAAAGCCAGTGGATGACAATCAAGATGACAAGTATTATTAAACCAATAAAAATATACGCTTGACAAGAAGTGAATACATTCACTATTCCCCATTTTTATTGGCCCGCTGCATTATGAATCATTATCGCTCTTTACTCCTTATCTATATTCATCTTTTTTCACCCTTTGTCTGTACTTTGTTCTTACGCGTTTTTGAAAAGTAAATCGATAAAAAAGACAAGAAATTTTGCAAGTGTAAAAGAAGAATTCTGTTGGAGTTATGTATCGTGGGAAATTTACCGAGAATATCAAGAAACCTTAGTTGACACTTGATGTCTGAGGCGGAGTCCATCTGATGTGACTATAAATATGAGCTTCTTTTAATCTTTTTGTCCTTTTCTTTCTCACACAATACCCACCCTATACTCATGTTGTCTAATTTCCTACCTTCATTCAGGCGTAATGCCTTTATTCAAACCAAGAGATTATACTCTGAATTAAGCGTAATTGGTGTCTTTATTACTTTTGTTTGTGTATGCTGACATTTTGTGTAGGCAAATAAACTCAAGGTTACAAAAGCAGATACCTTAAAACCTTTGGTTGCCAATAAAGACCTCGTTTTTGGAAGAACCTTTACTGATCATATGTAAGGTTAGATCATGTCAATTCGTATATGTACTAAACACGTCCTATAGGGTTACTGCTAAATGGAATGAGGAAAAAGGATGGGATGCTCCTGAACTTCGTCCCTTTGAAAACCTTAGTTTGCCTCCCAGTACTGTCGTGTTCCATTATGCTACAGAGGTAAAATCATGAAAACATCTGTCACAATATGACCTTTTAATCCATGTCTATCTAGTGCTTTGAAGGCATGAAGGCATACAAGGATAAGAATGGAAAGATTCGTCTTTTCAGACCCGATATGAACATGGCTCGTATGAACCGTTCATGCGAACGTATCGCCCTTCCTGTAAGTAATCAAGCATAACAAGATGTACACGATACTAAGGACATAGTAGAAATTTGACGGCAAAGAATTGATCAAGCTCATTGGCGAATACTTAAAGACGGACGAACGATGGATTCCAACTGAACGTGGATATTCCCTTTATATTCGTCCCACCATGATCGGTACACAAGAGGCACTAGGTGTCAATCCCCCCACAGACGCTCTTTTGTTTGTCATTGGTTGTCCTGTGGGTCCTTACTACAAAACCGGTTTTAATGCTGTCCGTTTGTTCGCCACCACCGAATATGTTCGTGCCTGGCCACGTGGTACAGGTGATGCCAAGATTGGTGGAAACTACGCTCCTGGATTGATGCCTCAGCGTTTGGCTGCCTCCAAGGGTTACCAACAAAACCTCTGGTTGTTTGGTCCTGATCATCAACTGACCGAAGTAGGTGCCATGAACCTGTTCATGTTGATCAAAGATGAGCAAGGCGAATTAGAGCTCGTCACTCCTCCTTTAGATGGTTCTATCCTTCCTGGTGTCACTCGTGATTCAATCATTCAATTGGCTAAAGATTGGAACGAGTTCAAGGTCTCTGAACGCAACATGACCATGCCTGAACTTCGCGACTTGGCCAAGGCCGGTCGTTTGGTCGAAATGTTTGGTGCTGGTACTGCTTGTGTTGTCAGTCCTATTAAAGAAATTGGATACATGGGTGAAGATATCAAGATTCCTCTGGATCCTAAAGATCCAAATGCTCAGGCTGGCCCTTATACAAAGAGATTCAATGATGCCATTTTTGAAATCCAATATGGTGAAGTCGAACACCCTTGGTCCGTTGTCATCAATTAATTTTTGAATAAAACGCATCTGTGTTTCTCCTTTAGACACATCCTCTTCGCTTCCGTGTAGCTCCTTTTTATGCAAACTATATTTATTATAAATACACCAAAAAACATAAATGTTTATACAGGCCATGATTAGACTCGCATGGAAGTTAGATTCAGAAGCATCTGAGCCTTGGAAGTCATTGACGAGAGTTGAAGCAAGTTTAAATGTCTTTCTACTTGGATGTCTTATTCTAGAGCCTATTCTCATCATCATCCTCGAATCCTTCACTGCTCACTACGATGTGTTGCGTCTGTCCTACTGTACACTCGACTTGGTCGTACTGGGATTTGCACAGACAGACTTTATGTATCACGGCCTATTTATTGTAGCATCCGTATACCAGCTATTCTTGTATTTAGACGCTTTACGGCAAAGAAACATTTGTCACCTACTTGCTTTAATTCTATTTGGTAGGTACTTTTTTCACATAGACCAAGACTAATTCCCCCTTTCCTTTCCAACAGGATTCTTCTTTGTCATCATGTCTATTGTTCATGTCTTGCAACACTTTTTGTTTGAAAAGGCGGGATGCTTTGAATCCTACGACCGTCCAGACTCAAACAGTACAAGTATAGCCAACCATTTACAGAACCTTGCCATCATTCAAGCTTCTAGTCCAGTCAAGCATAGTTCAGCAGCCTACATTGCAAGAATGAAACCATTCCAATATGCTATACTCGCTTTCACTCCACTCGTATTCTGTGTCATATTTGTTGTTACAACTCAATTGTACAAACGCTTTCACTGGAAAAATTACCATGGCCATTACATTGACAGTGAACAGTTTCAACCGCTCTTGATCGCTTGGGGGCTTTTATGTGGTCTGCTCAAGGTTGACTTTTTTTTCTTATTTGCATATGCTGTACAGTTGGTACCTTCAGGTATTCTTGGGTATAACGATATATGGAAGTTTGAATGCGTCGTGGTGCTCTTTAGTAGTATTCTTGTCTTTTTAGTTCTTGTTTTTTATGGCATTCGCAAAGAAAACATACATATCATGATTGCCTTTTTAGGTTTCAATGTTGCTGTCATGGGCTACTTTGGATATCGAATATACGTCTTCGCTATGCCAAGGTCTCTTCTTGCAATAGATCATTATGAGGTATGGACATGAGACTCATTTTATAATGATTGCCTATATACATATTGTTTCTCTAGATGACCAGATATAGTTTGTTATTTACAACATTAGTTCTCTTGATACTTGGAGTGCTGACTATTAGCGCCTTGATCATCTGTATTCGACACAGTCTTCGATACAAAGTAAGCCTAATTCGTGACCTTTCGTGTAGTTGCCCTACCTGCTACTTCGGTTCTCCTGAAGTCAACAATGCCGACAATAATTCTGAAACAAAAGTCAAGGACTCAATAAAGCATTAATAAAAGCAAAATGCAAAATAAACTTGTCTCATTATAACCATTCATATTTATACTTCATAATGAAATGTTAATATAGGTTTGTTACATTCATACTTAGTGGATCAACCATTAATCATATATGAAATAATAACTGGAAAAAGCTCAAACATGGAAAATCACAAAAAAGCTTTTCATTGTAAAGATTGCAATCTTGA
This sequence comes from Rhizopus sp. PT2906, assembly GCA_025529335.1. Classification (NCBI taxonomy): domain Eukaryota; kingdom Fungi; phylum Mucoromycota; class Mucoromycetes; order Mucorales; family Rhizopodaceae; genus Rhizopus; species Rhizopus sp. PT2906. Next base: position 11,195 of record JAMYHX010000244.1, on the reverse strand, counting down.
TTTTGAAACAAAGACCAAATTATCAAATCATAAGTATGACACGCACGTTAATATTGCTCAAGTTGATTTTAATGATAAAAAGAGGCATATGTTTAATCTACCTATGATGCCCTCCAACAAAGCTTTTCAATGTGTTTGTTTCTTTTCAGGAAGAAAGAGATAAAAAAGAAATTGTGTTTAAACAAAAAGTTGGATTGCCAAGAAAAGTTTTGTACTGGCCAGACTTTCAAACGCAAAACACTGTATCTACTGCTCATATTGTCTTCATAAAGGAAAATGTTGTGAGCTTTCAGTTTGCCTCTTTTTTATGATACTAAAATATTAAAAGGCAGCCACATCTTTGAAGTTTGAGTAGAAATGTGTAGATTTATGTAGAATCATGTAGATTTGCGTATAAAAATGTATATTTCTGTAGAAACCTGTAGATTCAGACTCAAAAGTCCCTACAGTGACTTATTAAATGTTGTCTTTTAAACAAATAAAGAAAAGATTGATAATCAAGATCAATTGATATATTATATATGCATGCGAATAATTGTTGAATAAAGTGTATATTTACAGAACAAGTAGTATAAAGCTACTTGTTTTTTTCTGCAGCTTCTCTTACTGCCTTTGCCACCTTTAACCTTAAGTCCTCAATGATTTTTTTGTGCCTTATATGGCGAGGATCTTTCTTGTATATTCTTCTTCTTAGATCTTCAATAATTCGTCGATGTCTTATGTGTCGAATGTCTTCTTTTTCAGCAACTTCAAAAGGGCTTTTTATATGTTCAATTGATTGCGGTGGCTCTTCTGGCTCATTGTCAATATTCAAATATCTACCAGTCGTACTAAGTTTTGTGTATCTTGGTGGGACTGGTAGGTTAGTTGCTTTTTTTACAGAAGGAGATTCTTCAAGAAATGGATTCTTCTGTATAAACATGGGCACCTTTGTTTTCTTTTCTTTGCTTTGCGGCGATGGGGATGTTTGATCTTTGATAAAGGATGGGGATTCTTTTCTTGGTGAGTCTTTAATAGCTGCTATTGTAGCCTTTTCAGGGGAGTTGAAGAAAAACCAGTCAGGAATTATCTGACGAGGCGGCGTAAATGGCATATGTGGAGGAAGTGGGGTATCATCTTTCTTATCCTGATTGGAACTGACATGACTTGTGCTAGATATCGGTTCTTGTCTGGGGGGTTGCTTCTGATGGGTTGTTGAGCTTTCTTGTACTGTTGCAACTGTAGTGTTGGTTTCAGTGCTGAAGGGGTCATCTATCCCTGTGAGTTTTTCCACGCGCTTGTATACGAACTCTGATTGCTTTGAATAGGGCTTTCTTGAAGTAGTTGTGGCAGACGTGATAGCGGTGGGATTCTTCTTGTTGGTGATTGGCTTTTTTGTAACAGCTGTCGTATTCCTGTGATTAAGCTTTGCTTGATATTTCATGTCTGGCGGTTTGGCCATTTTACTTATAGAAGCTATCGTATTTGATTGAGCCAGACGACTAAAGACATTACTAGTTATCTTTTGCTTTCTGGATGCATCTAGTTTTATGTCTTGTTGGTTTTTATCATTTCCAAAAGGTCTCTTTTTGCTGCTGGGAGCAGACAATAATGGGTCATAACTCGTCTTTTGTGTTATAGGCTCATTTTTCTTGCTGTATGAGCTTGATGGGTCTAGCGATCTCTCTCTAGGTATAGCAGGCGTCTGACGGTTAGTGTAAGCTTCAGGTGTAGGCGGATAAAAATGAGGTGGATAGGAAGGGCCAGAGACAGTCTTCTCAGCTACGTTTAAAATAACTGTTAGATTGTAACAATAACGTTTTTTTTTTTTTTTTAAACAGTATTTACAAAACCATGAGTCAGAGGGTAACTCTTGTTCCGTCTCTTCTGTAAAATTCCAGAATTTTGGTGCATCAAACTCCCATATTGAATCATCATCGCTAGTGAAAACCATTTTGAATAAAAAAAAAGAAAGGGCATTGATCACAAATTAAAAGGAGAAAGCGTGATACAAAAAAAGGCGTCACTCACTTGCAGCTGCTGGTGGCCTTCTTGTTGTGCCAATTGATGAGTTCAAAATCTTAAGAAATTGTGTTGATGTGAAGCTAATACTTTGGATAATGTGAGTGGCGTCAAAGGCAATAGTGTACTTGTCTGTAAAACATGTAATATATTATGACAACGCGATGTTAACACGGCAAAGAATATGATGAAAATCTCTTTTGCAATCTGGAAAGACCTGAGTTGGCCGGAAGCTTATTCCAGAGGTTAGACTCATATTTAATTCACAAATCGCCGTATTAAGCACGGCTTTCCTTGCAAAAGGAATTTAGATTATTACAGGCAAAAGAAAAAGCCCGAACAATTATCTCTATTAGTCTCACTTCTTTTCTGAATTTCCTTTTTACGGTTTACCCAAAAAAGGTAAGCAGTTCGTCTAAAGTTACATTTTGATTCGTCTAAAAAACTAATGTCGTCTGAATTTGAAGTAGAAACACTGTAGCTGGTCTCTCTCTCACTTTTTTCTTTATGGCTCATTCCAAAAAATATGAACCTATTCAAGGAGGCGGCTCACTTATTGTCGCTTATCAAATAGCCAACAAGAAAGTAATTATTGTTGGAGGAGGCAATGTCGCTGCACAACGTATTATCTCGCTCAAGATGGCAGACGCTCATGTCACAGTGGTATGCCCAGAATCAGGTTTAGTTGAGGAAGTACGATATCGTATAGAAAACAAGGAAGTAGACTGGATCAATCGCAAGTTTATAGATCAAGATCTCGATCAAGTTGATATGTGCCTGACAGCCTTGGATGATCACGAGGAATCATTACGTATTGGTCAGTTGTGTCGCGAACGACGTATTCCCGTGAACGTCGCAGACGTACCACCACTCTGTGATTTCTATTTTATGAGTCAGCACCGTGATGGCCCTCTTCAGCTTGCCGTATCGACGAATGGACAAGGACCTAAACTTGCCAACATGATTCGTGTCGAAGCAGCCAAGAGTTTACCTCCGAATATGGGTAGTGTGATCGAAAAGATGGGCAGGCTTCGTGCAAAGGTGAAAGAGTGGGAACCCAGCATGAAAAACTCTGGAAAACGTATGACGTGGATTACACTACTTTGTGAAAAGTGGGGATTAGATGGCATGGCTAGGTTGAACGAAGTAGATGAGGAGCAAGAGGCTGCCGTCTTTGAAGAGCTTCGTAAACACTTTTTGATTGGCAGTGTTCCCTCTGTTGAAAGTATCTTGTCAAGAAAAGCTTTGTAACACTTGATTTAGGGCAGATCCTTTCTTCTACATTAGTGCTGGCCACATTATCCACCCATTTCTCCTCGTCTCAAAGGCATAGAATAAAATATAAAGTAGTTTTGATATCCCCTAAGTTTTTAGATTGTTGTATCAGTTTTTCTGTATAAAAAGAGACTAAAAGAGACAACTAATATGACATGATTCTCAATAATATTCCAACTGTTAGCCCGTTCAGCCTCAAAGGTCGGCAATCCACTTGTTTTTGGACCGAAGCATTGATGTTTCGCAATGACCGGAGTTCGATATACATGACCCACTTTTGAGCATACAGTATGTTGGGTTAACGACAGGTGAGATTGCTTCCAAAATGGGATTTAGGTAATATCGAAGAAAGGGAAACATTATATGCACCAGAAAATGCACTAGAAAATAGGCTAATACTACGAGCGCTTCCTTGGGGCGTTACCTATGTTGTCACTTTACAACTTTACACTACCAAAATCTCTGCGTACCCTAAGGCTATCCAGTTCACTCTTTGATATAAAATACGAACCTATCATAGGTGGCCTTGGTTGATCAAACTGACAACATAAAACTAGAATATAAAAATAACTTTTCTTTTTTTATCTCTCTCTTTCTTTTTGAAAAGAACCAATTCAAGACGGTAACTTCATAAAGTCATATTTAGCGTGACGCCACACATTCAAAGGTTTTGCTGGTTGACATCATAGGTAATGAGTAGAGGTAGCGCCCGTAGTATTAGTCTAATTTCTGGTGCATTTTCTGGTGCATGTAGTGTTTCCCTTGGTAAAAACCTTTTATTTCTTTTTAAAGCAGCAGTACCCAATTCTAATTTGTGTAGTTAACTATGCTCAAGTAATTGACTTCATAAATTCAGTATACCTTCTTTGTGATCCAGTAAATCAAGAGGCATATGAATGAGGAAAGTCAAAATGAAGGATATACTAGCTTTGTCATGGGAGTACTCCGATTTATTTGATAAGAAAAACGCAAACAGTTTGAGAAAGTGGCTCAGATCATCAAAAGCCAGCCTTTTGAATGCCCCAGACGCTAAAAGGGTAATTGTGACGGATAGTAGTGAAAACAACACGGTTCTGTTTCGAGATCTATTCGTAATCAAAGATAAATTCATAAGTAGGCCCAAGTTTAACTTTAATATAATTGACAGTAATAAATGTTATTATACAGTATCGACACAGACAAATACAAACCTCATTCAATGAGGGCAGTTTCAAGTACTAAAGCAGTGAGTTAAGGTCACAATGTTCAGTCGGTAAGGCAACATGCGGGTTGAGGAGCGATGCATTTGAAAAATATTATTACAAGACAACAGACAGAGATCTTTAAAGCACAGCAATCGCAAACTCAATTTTTTCCACTACGGAGAAACGCACCACGTTGGAGTCGGAATGGAGCCAACAAGCATCGACTTAGGCACGACAGACAATTGCTTTGCATGCCTTAAAAAGGATAAAGAAGTATGATGTTTATTTTATTTTGTATTATTTCGAATAAATAAGGCGCGGCTCGAAGAGCTAGTGCCGAATTTTTTGTTCCCTTTCCGTCAACTTTGGTATTAATGGTCTCCCTAAGTATTTGAATAAAGAGCCTCCTTAAGTATCAACGCAAATCGACGCGTGCCCCAATACAGGTTTGAGATTCATCGTGAGTAAATTAGCGCCGTGAATGCTGTATAGCAGTCATGCATGGTCATAAGATTGAACACGTAAAGAAATATACGAATTGATCAAACAAACAGGACGTCTTTGAAAGTTACAGAAAGGGTGTATGAACTAAAATCCCGAAATTGAGACACAAAATGTAAAATAAGCTTGTCTAAAATCCAACGTTTCATTAAATATATTACAAAAATCATTTTTTATACAAATAAGTTATTATTTTGCAACGCCCACGATGCTCTTTTGTCTTTCAGGGACATTCTTAACTTCTTCTCCCTTCTTCAAGTGCTTACGTCTGCGCTCTTCCTTTCTCTTTTCAGCTGCAATCATTTCCTTCTTTCGTGCATCAGCCACCTTAATATCCTTTGGAGTTCTTCTATGTTTATCAATTCTACGAATTTCTTGCAAGTGACCATATCTTTCTTTAAGCTTAGCACTGTACTCAAGCTTATTCTTCTCACGCCAGTCATTAACACCCAACTTTTCAGAAGCATGTGCCTTCCAGAGACGAATATTGCCGTCGTCTGAACCTGAGAGGATGTACTTGCTGTCCATAGAGAATTGAACAGCAAAGATTCTTTGCATTCGTTTGGTGTGGTAACAGTCTCGACTATGTCCTTGTCCAACATTGTATAAGCGAATAGTTCGGTCATATGAACCTGTTACAATTTCTTGACCTGTGGGTGAATAGTCGATATCCATACTATACACAATATAAATCAGTACTGCGCTCTTCTATTGTTCAAAAATCTAACTTACACTGCCGACACATGATCTTTCATCACATTTGTAGCAGATGTCATGTTTCTCATGTCAAAGGTATATGCGTTATGGTCTTCGCTAGCTGTACTAAAAATGTATGCTTCCAGGGGATTCCAGCAAATAGCGTTTGTTTTCAACGTCATCACCAATTTCGACACTGGTTTGCTTGATCTTAAATCGTAAAGAACAATCGTACGATCTGTACCACAAGAAGCAAAGATGTTTTGTTGTACCATATTGAATTTGACTGTCTGATATGAGTCTGCTCCCCAGGCAAAATCGTGAATAGGTTCTGATCGATTCTCATCCCAAACTTCAACTGTTCCTCCTGAGGTAGCAAAGAGCGCCTCTGAACGGTGATGTGATAATCCTGTGAATGCGTGTTTTCCTGTGTATGTCTCGATCGCCTCTGTGTCTTCACCCCAAATCTTGATTGTCTTGTCTGTAGAACATGATAAAAACTGTCCGTCTGAAATTCCAGCACATACGCCGCTCACAAGTCCTCTGTGTCCTTGTACTCTCCATGTCGTCTTTTGTTCAGATATTTCCCATATACGAATCTCACCGTCGCCACTTCCTGAAATCATTGAATTAAGCCTTGAAGGATGTTTTGCCATGGCATAGACACCATCAATATGTCCTTCCATGGATGCAATAAAGGGCTTGGCAAACATTCTTTCAAGTTTTACTGCGTTCAATGCTCTTGTGTATTCTCTTCCTTTTTCAAATGGATGTGAAGCAGGATCATAATTTCTTTGGACTTTATGGATATCTTCTACACGTTCACGAACGTAATCATTGGACGATCGAGATAAGACTTTGACTTTCTATACACTTTATGTCAGCCTTTTACATACAGGATGTAAGCAATAGTTGAGTTACCATATTCTATTTACTTTGCAGTAAGGAAAAGAAAAAAAGAGAGAAAGATAGAGAAAGATTAGCCGAGCTTTCAAATTAGCAAAGAGGATAAGTTGTCCCAGTGGCTTGTTCATCGAGTGCTCTGGTTCGCTCTGAAAATTGAGCTGCAGTGGTAAATAAAAAGCAATCTTTCATGATCTATGGTAGAACAATAACTTGGCCCAAAAACAAAATGTACTAGCTTACTTGTTTGGTCATAAAAGATAATTTTATTTAGTTGCTTTACCGAAAAGCATCTCACTAAAAGCTTGATGTTGCTCTTAAACCAATGAGCCAAGTAATAAACAAGCTATTTCAACTGGTCGGTTATTAAAGAAAGACTCTCAGGAACATGGAAAGTTATCGACATTCAATAGAATAACCTATTTATTTCTCCCCTCCTCTTTCCGCCTCTTTGGTAAAACAAAATTATCCTGTTCATCACTTCAAATGCCTCTCTAAGCTTTCTCTTAACCGTCACTGACTTCCACAAAGCACTAGTCTACTGCGAGTTTTCTTTTGCGATTCCACTGTTCATTTCTCATTAATCCTGACGTACTGGTTTCCCCAATAATACAACGTATTTGGAAGGTTCATTGGCCCTACATCTTTGGTAACGTTCCTTCTGATGTGGGTTGCGTAGTTGTCATCTTTCGAAAGCTTGTACTTAACTCTCTACAAGTGATTACCATACAAGCACGACAGGTGTATACTACTTTTTTTTTTTTTTTTTGCTCTTCAACCAATTCTACTGTTACTCTCAAGCTTCTTTGACAAGAAAAAATATAAAAATATTAAAAAATAACAGAAGAATAAACCTTTTAATAATGAGCCAAAACTCATGTTTGTTTATGTAATAACAAGTCGACCACTTAAGGTATTGCATTTATTTTGAAACATATAATATTACAGGGCATTTCCATCTCGTCAATTGCCTCTTGCAGCTTTATTTTTGTTGTAGAGGCAACGAACACATCAGATGAACGTGTTGAGCAGAGAAAGCAGTGTTTGGTCTGAAGACTACTGCTTATATAAATCATGTACAGTGATTTGTGTTTGAAAATAGAATCTTTGGGAAATAGAAATAGACATTTTGTTTTTGGTAAGAGGACATTTTGGAAATTGTCTTTAGGATTGACGAATCCAACCTCCACAGTTTTTTGCTGTAACTATCTTTGCTGCTTCTTCTATTCTATCAGCAATCATTTCATTCATTGCAAGTGGAGTTTTGCGTACTACTGACTTAATTTTTGCCTAACATTCTTCGATAGGATTTAACATTGGCGAGTAAGGAGATAAAAATAAAGCATAATGTCCGCTATCCCTAATTGCTCTCAGGACTTCTGATGTTTTGTGAATAGCTGCGTTGTCCATAACAGTGTGCATATTCTTCAATCCAAGCTTATTCAAAACAGAATCAATTTCTTCTACAAACAATGTGAAGTGAAATGAATTTGTTCCCTGAGGCAAACCTCTTTTTGTACCAGTAGCAGTTTTTTTTTTTTTTTTTTTTTTTCGGCTTGATTTTGGAACTTGTTGAGAAACGGCAATCAATCCATAGGCTGACATACAACTCAATGTACTCAGATTGGTTCCTTCTGCTTGTACATCCACTTCTGCAGGCTCACCTTTCTTGGACCATTCCACAGGATGTACCTGCTTTTCTTGAACCCGCTTTCGTCCACAAAAATGCATCTTTTCTAAAATGTTTTATCATTCATTGCATCAATATATTCAATAAATTATCTACGTTGTTTAAGCGTATCATCAGAGTTTCGGTTTACAAATCTTGCTTGTGTGCGAGTCAAAGTGAATTCCAGTTTTTCAGCAATGTGACGATATAAAGTAGATTTGTCAATTGTTAAACCACGAAGAGTCTCACAAAGGGGTTCTGTAGCATCTTTGACGATGCAAGTAGGGTACTTTTCAACAAATTCATTTAAATATTGGGAGTGTTCCTCTGTAAGTTTTATGTTATTTCCTTTACGCTTGATTTCTGAAACTGGTTTGTAACCAGGTAAGATGATTCCTTCATGTTTTCTCCATTGATCATTAAACTTATAAGCCGCTTTTAATCCAATGCTAGCTTCCTTTGCAGCTTTAGCAACTTTGTAATTTTTGTTCTGCAACAGAGAAATAAATTGAGCAACATCTCTTGGTCTGTACTTGATTGGTATCCAAATCATATTGGGTAAAGGTGTTGCTTCTAAGTCGACTTCTTCCATAACAACTGTATTAAATGATCATCACATTCATCCTCAGACGAACCATCATTATTTGGGATACTTCCCATCTGGTACAACGACGTAATAGCTGCTCCATCTTGTTTTGGCTGATACTCAAGTTCTTCATCATAAGCAAATTCATCAGAGGGGAGATAATGGTAAAATTTAACTGTGCTGCTCATGGCAATTGAGAATAAATTGGTTAAGTTTATAAAAAATACAATAGAATATTTAATAACGAATAGAGTATTTATATCCTCAAGAGATCATCAAAGTCAAAAAGCCAAGACTAGTTACAAACTTCAGGCACCACTTCATAAATTTTTCTCTATTAAAAGAGAAAATTTATGAGCAGTAGAAGATTAAAAATGCAAGCATATAAATAAAATTATTGTCAATGATGATATTGATGATTAGATCAATTATGGGAGTTATTTATCTTTTTGGATAGTTTAAGTAATACTATGAGCTGAAAGTCTGGGTGGTCTTCCCTGCTTTATATAATTGAGGTAGTTTTGATGTCAGCTAAAACATGAGATTTTATTAATTATTAATTACGAACCATTGCTAAACTTTTTTTTAGCAATGAAGAATGTATTATAAAAGTACTTTTCTTGGCTTCTCAAAGTTTAAAGAAAAAAAACTTTGATACTAACAAGATTAACCACGAGAAGGTGAAAGTACTACTAATCCCAAAAAATGCTTTCAAAAACATCAACCACGCTATTTCTGAGCAAGATTCAGCCATCAACATACACGCAGTTTGCAGAAAATGCCGACTGTTTTGCAAGTGCAACACTTAAAAAAGACGCCGAACTATTTAGTAAGGACAAGTTCCGCGCCATTTCTTCGCATTACCCATAACAGATAACTAACATATCAGCAGAGGTAGCGCCCAAATTACCCAGTAGAGATAATTACACGCTACTTGATTGAAACATTAAATTATCACCAAAACGATTCCCACATAAACTAACAGTGACTACGCCCATATTACTCTACAATAACGTTCACATGCCTACAGTGATAACGCCGCATTGTTTTGGAAACTAGAGAAAAGAAAAAAAACTTCTACCAAACATTACTGTGACGAAATTAACTTCGTGACTGAGGTGACAATAAAGACGTGATGGCATTTTATATTAGCCAATCAAACTGCCCCTGTTCTAGACAACGAACTACATCGACAATCAAGATAAATCAGCATAAGTATTATCAATAATGAAACAAAACATGGTTACAAATAGGGCATACAAAGACGGTAAGATCTCTTTTTTTAAAAAAATAAAAATAATTAATACTAATTGTTTGATCTAAAGAAATTGCGCCTTGCCTGTTGAATTTGGCTGAAAATGGACAATCCATTACTTGGGAGAATTTCATCAAGCACATGCAAGACAGTATAATTGATTCTTATAAAGAAGATAAAGCTATTTCTGATTTCAAAGGTGATTGGAAATCAGATTTTAAAATTGTTGCTAAAATGTTGAATATGGACGTTAAATCAAGCAAGGATAACTGGTCTATCGTGGAAGGACGTATTCAAGCATAAAAGAAACGAGTAATGATGATCCAACTGGTGATCTTGAGGAGACCGAAGATGTTTTGACAAGAAGCAGCACTTCAACGTCAAAATCGAGCCCAAGACAGTCAAGCACAGACAAAAACTACATATTGACAGCTGAAGAGAAGGAGAAGATTAATTAATTGATGAAACCATTATTAGCACAATTCTTATCATGAAAAGTAAACAGATTATGAATCCTTGAATTAATAATCAAGAAAAGCATACCTATCCTTTACAAAGACAATACCAAATGAACCTATTAATAATCAAGCAAGTCCAGATCAAGTTCCATGACAAAGAAATGAAAAAAAAAAAACTCACAATTGTGAAATATCAAAATAAGTAGGTTAATTTTTTTTTTTTAAAAAAAAATAGTAAAATGCTTAAGAACGAGCAGAGTATTTATATCCTCAAGAAATCATCAAAGCCAAGACTTGTTACAAATTTCAGGCACTACTTTATGCTACTGCTCATAAATTTTCTCTTACCAAATATGAACTTTCTATTTTCAAATGCAAATCACTGTATAAGAATTTCAGCATTGTTCTAAGGGCATATATTAATTGCATTACTAAATACTATTTCTTTTTCAACTCTTACTTTCAGTCATCAGGGCTTTTACCATTTGTAAATCAGCCGCAAGTAGCAAAGTTAACTGAATAATACACATACAATGTAAAAAAAATACAAAATAAAAAAGACAAGCATTGTTTACTGATTCAAAAGCATAGTTTATTTATGTCAAAGTATATCTTTAATAGTTGTTGTTCAAGGCATCTTCAAGCTTAAGAACTTTTGCATAGTAAA
>JAMYHX010000243.1:0-60864 GCA_025529335.1 Rhizopus sp. PT2906 | reverse complement strand
TCTTCTTGTATCGTCCCTCATTCAACAGCAGTTCTTCTTCATTTTCCTCTCCTCCATCCTCATCATCGTGAACATGATAGGAAAGTAAAGCCGATGTAATCGAAGTCAACTTCCTCTCTTTGAAGAATTATGGCCGTTTCCTTTTCCGTTTTTCACTATTCTTTGTACGCTTTACCTTATTTAGTAAGTGCGCTTCCGCTGCATTAAAACAATATCTCTATATCCCACAACAACTAAGTGATTGGCTAATAAAGTATTTGACATTTGTAAATAAAGCAACTATACTACATTATCCTATATTAAAGAACAACCATTTTGGATACTGGCGGAGTTTTTCAATATTCTCTTTCATGCGCCACACACAGTGTAAAGGCTTCCGCTGAGCCCTTTAGCTCAAAGAGGTACTCACTGGTCCAATAGTATCACAAATAGGAATTCCAAGAACCATATAATACAAATAGAGGTTTAAAATACAGAGTGATTTGACTTCAAGGATTTTCGCAAGCTAGAGAAGGAATAAAGCATCTTCATCTACGATCAGATTACCACTCGCTTTTGAAGATAAGCACGTTTTCTTCATCAGCGGCTACCTTTATGCAGCCTTTAGTCTCTTGACAAACTCAAATAATTGTCAAGACTTCTGTGCTCAGAAAAAAGCATTCATTATACATCATCTATATCCTTTCAACAAACAGGTATCTCCATATGCGCTGTTTCCGGGAAGTATAGGTACACCAAATGAAAATCTATATTGCACCGTGCTTCCAGCAAGCAATGTCGCAGCCAATCAAAATCAATTTTGTATTACAGAATGGTTGGAAATTATGCCGTTCCTGTCACTCGGAAAAAATATTTGGGGAAAGACGCGTTTTTTCTTCATGTTTGTTTTCAATCCTTTACAAGTTACCATGAGTACACTATTTTGTATGAAGATGGACATGGAAATGTCGTTGATGAGAATGGTGGGCCTGAGCCCATAGAGTACATTATTGAAACAATAACCACTCACACTGATTACTTGAAACACACAGTCTCTGATGGGTCTTCTCCTACTTGTTCAATGTTGGTAGAAAAGTCAAAAGATAAAGATGTCCGTATGAATGAGGCGAGCACAAAAAGAGATTATGTACACTGTACAGTCCAAGATTTTTCGATCTGAAGATTGAAAAGTGCAAGAGTTCATCAGCTGCAGCGAAGCAGTTGGATATACGTATTCGAACCGCACAGAGATGATGAAATAGTATAGTATGTGTCCTGACAACATCTTTAGCAGTTGTAAAAGAGTAGACCATAAGTGTGTTCTTACCGATGAGCATAAAAAGACTGTTTCCAACTTTATTGATGCTAATCCCTCTACCGCTGTTGCTGAAGTGAAAGAGCATTTATTGAAGCGATTTCATGATCTTAAAGTTTCTCACAGCACTGTTTATAATTTTATAAGAAACGAATTCAACTTTTCGTTGAAAAAAGCAGATTTCCATTCTATCGAAAGAAACAGTACAGCAAAGATTGAGGAGCGGCACAATTAGGTTTGTAAATGGGAGACACAGATAAAAATTTCCTAACAAATTGCGTGTTTCTTGATGCGTCTGCTTTTGATATAAATATGAAACGTTTAAGGGCTTGGTCCAAGAAAGGCACTCATGCCATTGTTACTCGGCCTACTATAAGAGCAAACGTGGCGGCTATTTTGGGCGTTATCTCAGTCGCTGGTTTGATTGCAGTCGGTGTAAAAAAAAGCCAATGTACATATAAGCTCAGGGACTGTAACTGGCCACTACATTAGCTTCTTAAAAGCTACTCTTGATGAAATGGACAAGAATTCTCATATGAAAGGTCATTATATAGTGATAGATAATGCATTTATTTATACGTATGAAAACATAAAGAAGTATTACTCCATTGCCTCTATCGCAAACGATACCTGAGGCTTCTGCCTTATGCGCTTTCGAGTCATCTTGTTCAGTATCTACATCTTCACCGAAACGAAAACGATCTAATAAGATACTCCCCGACTTCAATTGCTATTCGTGCATCCTTGGCCGACGTTTTGTTCTATTTGTTGCAGAAGTCAAGCCCCCTCATTCCTCCAATGCTATTTTCGATCTGCACAAACTGGTAAAGGCTATGAAACGAATGATAGATACTCTGGTTGTGTATGGGATCGAGCAGCCGCGAGTCTGTGGATGTAATATCCACGCTACTATTCAGTGCTTAAATACAATATCTAGAGTTGAACCTAATGTTACTATAAGATCTGTCACACCTTAATCAAATGTGGTCAATGCAGTTTAAAAATATCTTAGCTTCTTAGTATATACTTATAGATTATGCTATCATCTCTTTTTCTCTTCACTTTATTCTGAATAAAGATACAACACAGTCTCATCGTACTTCTACTTTGTTAAAAACTATTTTCAAAACCTAAACACAACAGTGGACTTTGGGCGCCAGGTACATAGTTATTACTTTGCTATGATCACACTCTTTTTTTTTTTGGCGAGTACTCAGGTTTCTCTTGCCATACTGACGTGTTTGATATAAAACATTATAATAAATCGAATATAATTCTACAGTAGAGCATACATTCTACTTTGTATTCCTTTATTGCATCTGAAAAGAATAGTAATAAGCATACTGACAACAATATACACATTGACGACATTGATATAAATAGCAATCATAGATCCTCGACCCCTATAAAACACTTACACGTCTTATTATAATAATATTCAGTTCTTCTTTTTGTAAAGAATGTAATTCGCAAGTCACCGACTTGATAGCCTTTTTGCAATAATAAACAAAGCTAAATACAACAGTAAGATCATATTTCCTATTTAAACTCACCTTTCTTTTAGGGGCGATACCCATTTGACACTCCATGACACTATCTCTGACGCAAGATTCAAGGTTGATATGAGAATTATTAACGATAAAATTAAGCAACGTCATAACATTGAAAATGAAGTTTCTATCATGGAGGCAGCTGAAGAATACGCTGGTGATGCTAAGATTGTTTTTGATCGCTGTAAATTATCAATAGAGAGCAAAACTATCATAGATAGATTTTCGTTAGATAGTGTAAAAACCACTTCTATTGATTCTTGAAGAATGTGAATTGTATGTCACAACTGAGTTTAAACATTACAAAGTTGATAATACAATCCAAAACATCAAGAAGTATATGGATTTAACAGTAGATCTTTTATATTTCAGAGACGAATGTATATTTACAAGTAACATGTATGATAAACATTTGATTAGAGAAAAAAGTAAAAAAAAAATTCGGGCAAGAGATCAATCGATGATCGCCAAGACGATGAATTAACAATAAAGCAAGAATCTATTCCAAACACCTTTACAAAGACGAGTAATTTTATTTTAATAACACTTAAAAATATCAATTGGTTGCTTTTCTTTACTTTTACCATAATTATACCTTATAATACATATTATTACTGTAACCTGTTTTTATTTATCAAAACTTATATTCTCAATAAAGTGCTTATTATTCTCTACGATAAATACAAAAGTGGTACACGCGATCGTATACTTTTATACTTCTTATATTCAAAGCATTAATCCTCTTCTAGCTATGTTTGTAGCCACATTCGAAATATTGCTCTTACTATACATTGTTAGCGCTGTTGTTTGAGTATAGTGAGCAGTAATTCAGTAGTTTTAAGAAATCAAGCTGTTCTTACCAACGCCATTTAAAGACAGAAGCACACGTATGAATCTGAGGTTAATATTTTGATGATTACGATTTTGGTTCTTAAAATGAGAAGATTGTAAGAGTTCATTATAATTCAAATGAGACACAATAAATTTCTTTTGTAAACCTTTTCAGATTCATTATGACACTTTTTCAAAAGAGACAAATGTAAAATAAAGACGCGTATTTCTCAAGACCAATCTTCTTGATAATACATCTAGCCCAATAACTCAGAATGTTCAACTCAAGCAATCATCAGCATTCTTCAATGGGATTTTGAAAAAGACAAATAATAAGGCATAAACGATGGATTATACTCTCTACTAAAAAAGCAGCATGATGAATATTACAGTCATCCATGACGATATAAAATTCATTCTTACTATGTTTATCAAGCACATTCATGACAGCTTGCACGAATTTAATAATTTGATAGGACGTTGTGTCCTTCTGAAAAGGTTTTTTTTCTTTGTTTCAATATCGTCCTTTCTCTTGCTTGATTTAGATTGAGGAAACTCATTTTTCAAGTTTTTCAATACCGCATCATTAAAGAGGCTCAACCTTGGAAAAACTGATACTATCAAAGGAAGAGATACAGCCGATAATACTAGCGCTGACTCACTAACTCCTTCAACAAGCTCTACGTCACATCATTTGAGCATTAAAACCTGCTTCATTGATAAAATACATTTTTTCTTTTTCTGGAAAGACAACACCTATTTTTTTTCCCACTTAGTGTCAGTATCATGTCCAAGACCAAGTATCCGTTCTGAGCCCCACTCAGTATTATATTTGTGCACTTGCTCCAAAGTAAAAAAAAAAACATTGCTCTGTTAAATACTTTCGTAAATCTCTTGAAGAGTGTCTAATAATGGCTCAGAAAAGGTTTACAAAAGAAATTTATTGTGTTACATTTGAATTACGACGAACTCTTACAATCGTCTCGCTGTAGTTTGGCAGTCTAGTTCTGAGCGAAAGTCATGGTATCTGGTACTAGGAGACAGTTCAGTATAGCATTGAAAGGCGGAAGACCGTCGATTCACGTGGGCAAGGCAAGAGATCAATGCGCTAAATGTGTCTTTGACTTTAAATGCAAAATCAAAATGAAGAGGAGCGTCCTCAGAGTCA
Source organism: Rhizopus sp. PT2906 (assembly GCA_025529335.1). Classification (NCBI taxonomy): domain Eukaryota; kingdom Fungi; phylum Mucoromycota; class Mucoromycetes; order Mucorales; family Rhizopodaceae; genus Rhizopus; species Rhizopus sp. PT2906. Next base: position 56,021 of record JAMYHX010000243.1, on the reverse strand, counting down.
AAAAGGTAGAAAAGTGTTATATGCTGCTTAATAACGTCTTTATTAATCATTGTAAAATAAAAAAGGTAACAGGTAAGGTAAAAGGTGAAAGGGAATTAAGATGAAGATCAAGTTACGACGGCTTTGGCTGTGGCAGAGGATGCAGTAATTCGTCGATTAGGATCTACAATTTCTGGATCATGGCTGGGTAAGGAAGAAGGAAGGATGAGCATACATGGCAAGCAACAGCCACTACAACAGAGCATGATACCCTTTTAATAACACAAACGTATTCAGTCATTAGTTCACAAATAAATAGAGCGAGTTTGCTATAGGAGAATCTTACCATAATAATAAAAATAGGAATAAGGATGACGATAAGCCTGATTTGGACCATGCCTTTTAGTCTGGCGATGATAAGCCCGAGCACGGTGTAGAATAAGGTTGCCAAGAGACAATATAAAATAGTGGCAGCAAAGACCAATGATTTTGCTTGCTGAGCTAATTCTTGATTTCCCATCCTTGCAAAGTGCCTATGTCTCCATAGCTTTAAAAAGTAAAATAAGCCCAAAAGGTAGGTGGGTATGAAGACAATGACCCAGTCCTTGTGATAGAACACGATGCAAGTCAACTGGATCAGTATAACCAGCCTTGTTACCCATCCTGACTTTCCATTAAACAGGCTGTGAATGACCTCGAAGCCATAATAAGGCACAAGTATGCACGGCAAATAGACAGGATAACCATCCAGATAGAGAACAACTAGCACTTGAAATAGTATGATCAAGACACATTCTATAAGAGGTATACATCTGCTTATGATACTCTTCTTGTATCGTCCCTCATTCAACAGCAGTTCTTCTTCATTTTCCTCTCCTCCATCCTCATCATCGTGAACATGACTGGAATGCTTATTCATAGAATTGCTATTTCTGAAATAATGCAGAGACATCCATAATATAAGACCATCAATAATCCACAAAGGTATAAACACAACGCTCCATGGCCAACGGACTGAACTATCAACCTTTAGACAGATAAAGACAAGCCAAAATATGATGCAAACAAAAATAAGGGATAGGATACAGAAAAACGTCAATATGACAGCCTCTACTTCTGGATCTAAAAGTATAGCACCTGGTCCCATCGTATCCATCATGTTCACACCGGCCATGCCGTATCGATCGTATATACGTCGCTTTTTGGGATCCGACAAGATCTACACATGGTTTATGAGTATGTGTTGAGCTGCTATGAGCAGTCGTTTACATTATAAGCTTGATTGACATTTCGAAACTATTGATTGGCATTAGGTAAAATGTAGTGAAGTAAATATATAATCACATTACTTGTTCTTCACATTGTGGATTCTTGTCTGGATGATAACGTAAAGCTAGCCTTCGGTAACTTTTTTTGATCTCTTCCAATGTCGCATCTTTTCCGACATTCAAAACTGCATAGACATTCATAACAAATTCGCTTTCGTGTATTTAGTAAAAATTGAAGTCAAAATTGTGTACTTTTTTATTTCTCGATATTTTGTAAAGTATCTATGTCAGCTGAAAACGTATCAACCAAAGAACATGGCTCTTATCAGCCTCGCGAAGAAAGAAAGTACTAGGGTATTTTTTTACCATGGAAAAGGAGAACATTCATATGACGACATTGTAAACATTGTCAAAATGCCAAAAGTCAACAATACAAAACATTGTTGATAGAATAAAGAAGACTGGATCGTCTCTACTAACAAAGCCAAAATGCGGAATCTGTAAAATCAATGAGAGATCACAGTAGCTGCTTACGAGGACTATAGGAGATAATCCATTCGTAACATACGGCCGTCTGAGATTAGAACTGCATAATGTAGATGTAGAGGTCTGTAAACAGACTGTTATCAGCAGTTTGAAGAGGATGGATTATGATTCTTACTTTGCTGCTCGAAAATCATCATTGACAGAAGAACACATAAAGAAAATGCTTCGCCGGGCCAAGCACACGTCAACTAGAAGGATGAACAGTAGTCTGGCGTCATTTGGAGCGATGAATCTCCGTTCACCGTTACCGGTAACGATGATGGTGCCAGAGTCATCAGAGCTGCTTTCATGCCAATGGGTTTGGCCCATTGGTCTTGGTTGACGGCACAGTTGATCAGGACAAATATATAAATATTTTAACTCAAAATTTCCATCCCTGGTTCGCGTAACTCTACCAGCAAGAGGATAAAGATTCTATATTCCAAGAAGATGTAGTTAGCTGCCACAATTGGTGGTTATGCGTGATGGTGGAAGAAAACTCACCAGATCAGGGGCTTTGTGTACTAACCCCCATAAAGCCTTGAGTTGAATCCGATAGAGCATGTTTGTGTTGCTTTGGGTAATTTTATCAAAGAAAGAAGAAGTGAGATAAGAAACACTGAAGAGTTAAGTGTAATGTTGAGAGAAGAATGAGAGAAAATAAGCCCTGAATTAGCATCATGTTTGGTCGGGAGCATGAAGGCTCGATGCGAGGCGGTAATTACCGCAAAATGAGGGTCGACAAAGTATTGATGTTTCTTTTTATTTTATATTCTTTCAATAAACATGTCAAAGTTTATTTTTTATAAATATGGAGTCTCCAAACACCGAACAGGAGGAGTAATGGCTTTCCAAACATTTGATGTATAATTTGCGGAAGATTAATTTACATTTTCGTACGAATAGCCATTATGTATGACTGTAGAATATGAAATTACGGTTTACTTGTATTAATAAAAGCTCTTTTGGTTTAGCAAATATGCATGGAACTGAACACTCAGGTGACACGCAGTCGAAGAAAATCAAGAAGGATGAGTAAAATAATACGCAATTTGGGTTCAACAAACAACCTTTTAAAGAAGAATTTATGGATTAATTCACATGCAGAAGAGCTTTCTGACAACGAAGATGAACAATAAATACCGCGTTCTTTTTTTTTCTTTTTGCTCAATCTCTATATAACATATATCATCATACATATCTAAATTTCTATACTTTCAGCTCTATTTCTCCAACATTTTGCATAGAATATTATATTGTACAGAGGGGAGAAAGGAAGAGGTTAGTTACGCTATGTCTATCAGTGACGATGTTTGAAATATATTTGTTGCATAAATTTATAGGCGCTTGTTTTCATTGTTCTGGTTTGGCTTGGAAAATCATTATTCCTTATAGTAGTATTTGCCTTTAGTTGTTTATTCTTTACAAGATCATATGCTAGTTCAAAGCTGAGAGGGGAATGGGAAGCGGTCATGCTTTATAGCAATTATATAAAAGCGTTGACTCTTTTGTACTTTCTAAGGTGTTTACTGACTACACATCATCTTGTGTATGAGATGGTTATTTTGCTACCTTCTACCGTTTTGTCTCTTGCTCGTGATGTTTATTAAACAGATCGTTTATGAAGTGAAATTGGATGAGTCCCTATGTGATCCTTATTTTAAACACACTTCTGCCTTTGACTTCTTGGTTAGAAATAGAGGACTTCTAAACCTTTTGTACTTTAATTATCATACAGATAAAAATGGTAAATAATCAAAACCTTTATCAGCACAAGTACGCGCATTGCATTCGATAAGGTATAATGAATCAACGTATGTCAATAGAAAAAGTATAAGCTGTCAACGGTTAGAATGATGGAAATCTTTTTTATAATATATCATAGTATTTACTAAAGTATAGAGAGTATAAAGAACAGTTTAAGATGAATGACAAAACAAGCAAAAGTAATGAAAAAACTGTGTGTATCTTTGCTTTTTAATTTATGTAAGGCATGTATGCAATGCTGTAGATGATATATCACCTGGTCAGATATGCTATTGCTAAATTAAGATACCTATCTAGTGTGTAATTTATGCAGGCTGACTATGTGCTCAATGTACCTATTATGCATGAAGAACCTTTACTTGTAAACCCACATAATGACCCAACCCTCATGCATGCACATAATCACACTGTTATTCCGGTGCAGTAAGAAACATTTATAAGGATGAAACACAACATACTTGGCGCATCATTTGATGATGAAGAGTAAAATCGGTTGATAACTGTATATCAATAACATATATACACCATTACTCTTTACAAGACAGTGATATCTTATGCGTGAAATGTATTGATATCAAAGAGCATTCTAAAGGTACGCTCAGCAGCAATATATATCAAGAAAAAATTTTAAAATATTTATGTATAACAAAGACAACAGTGCCTCATGTAATGAAAGAAGTGCTTCGAAATGTGAGCAATGATTACTGGTATCGGGTATTGTTTTGATATATATAACTGTGATAATTGACTTGTTTTACGTACTATAAAATGGCATGAAAGGTAAAAGAATGAATAAGCAGAAAAAGCGAGAAAAGCTTTTTTTTTAACTTGTATTGAATAAAGAAATACCAGCAAAATAACTAATATTACTTGCCTTGTTTTTACCCATTGCATCAATATTCTTCTTTTGTTGATAAATCAAACAGTAAATGAAGCTTATGCCTTTTTTTTTAAAAAAAGAAAAAATAGGAAATTTCATTTTTGACTCATTACTAAATGCCATGCCATTATATCAAAGACAGGATATTGGTATAGTATTTACTTGAGCCTATGCATGTATATATAACGTGCATGAGTGAAAAAGTCTCAGTTGATCAAATACATAAACTTACAGCTGTCTAATACTCAAATAAGTGGAGAATAACAATAAAAACTCTTGTTTTATATAATGAAGATAGTTTTCATTTACTTTGCTTTCAATTGCACAAAAACAAGTGCAATTTGTCTATTAAGCTAGTAAATCAAGAGTATTTATATAAATAATTTATATAATTATTAATAACTTGTAAAAGGATTCTTTTTAAGAAATAATAATAGTCATAGATATAACCATTGCGCCCTACAAGTATAGAGTGAAACGTTACTTTTGCGAGCATGATACCTGAGTTAGTGCAGGTACAAAAGTAACATTTTGTAAGAAAATAAAGATACATTAGCATGCTGCTTTTATATCAAAAGCATAAATGAATAGCACTATGGGATTTTTATATTTAATAAATTAACGATGCTAATGAGGATAGCTACTTGCTGAACAATAAAGTGTCACACCCTTTATAAAAAAGATCAGCCTGTACTTTTATTAAATGACATAAAATGTGATATGTCTTTTAATCTTTTAGAAACTGACACTGCAGTCGAAATTAAGAAGAACAAATCTGTTTAAAAGAGTTGTTTTCATTTAAATGCTTCAGTATTGCTATCATAATGTATTTGATCTATTATATTTGGATCGGACGACTTGTAGCTCATTTATACAATAGAAAACATATGAAGGTACATCTTAAAGCTGTATGCTTCAAGTGAGATTAACTTGTTTAGAATTATGGTAAAAAGGACCTGTTACTGAATGATTATGTTATCTTCTCCCTTTTTTAAGCTATATCTAATTCTTGCTTCTTTGGTGCGGGCACGTCCGAATCTGAGAAATGACATATATAGCTGCTATATCTATGGCTTATCACAATTGATAATAGATCATGTAAGGCTGTATATGTGTATTTACTCAATATAAAGTAAAACAAACAAATGACGATCATATTTCCCATTCCAAAGCTTTATTTTTATAGATTTTCTATCATTTTGTTGACTGGGAGCAAATGAATAAATGATGAATGACTTGACATGCTTATACATAAATAGAGCGATGGCAAATATTGTTGAATATGGATATACATACATTATAGATAAATGACTGACCATATTAATTAAATCTTTATTGTCCACGTAACATGATGGTTACTTTGCATAGCTATGCACCATAGAAAGAGGAAAGATGTAAAATATACCTAAATACCATCAACTTGCTAGCATTCTAGAGCTATTTCTGGATATTGAAAGCATGGTCAGCTCCGAGCCTCATTTATTGTTGCATAAAACTATTTGAGGTATCACAATTTTCAACATTTTGGCTGCAAAAATAGTCTTATTTTGGCAAGAGCATTTCATGGTTCCCATGGAAACAAATTACCACAAATATACGACATCATCAACATGTCATTTCCGCTTTAATTTGAAAATGTGTTGTAAAAATGAAAACCCCCTTTGTAATTAAATGATCTTTCAGAACAGCTGTGTAAATGCAATGATGTGCAACAAGAATAGGCGTCATTTCAACGCCAGATATAGGACTGCTTTCAGCTCAGGACATAATTTCAACATTTCAGCAAATAATTTCCAAAGATGGATAATGCGTAATACAATACTAAAGAAAAATAAAGCTTCTTGGTTATCAAATTTAAGTTTGTTTTATCTTATCTTTTCTTTCTTCTCACTTATCTTTTTCTCTCTTTCTTTTTTTATGAATAAAGTACTTGATAAAGAAGAGTGTCGTAACTGTCAAAAGACGATGATACGATGCTACAACTGTGATGTGACGACGACTCCACTTTGGAGAAGAGACGATGACGGAAACACCATTTGTAATGCTTGTGGGCTTTATTACAAGCTACATAATGTACATCGTCCGCTTTCTTTAAAGAGAAACGTTATTCACAGACGAAAACGTATACAGATGTTACAGCATAGAAGGATACCAGAGGAACAAATGCATGTGTTTCATTCCCAGCAAACAAAACTTGAACCAAAACATGCGATACCTAGTGAGGATACAAGTCCTTATAAATTGTCTCCTATACAACAAAATAAAGATATGCCTCCTTCATTACCTCATCTTCATACACTTATCAGCACTTTAGTTAAATCAGAAATACAGCAAGAACAACATGAGAATCCATCGATTTCACCACTTACAAGCATGCTCCTGCTTGAACCCAATCGTTTCCGTCAAATATTAACCAACAGACGTGATGAACTTCAAACAGAGATCAACAGTATCAATCAACTTTTATCACAATCCACGCTATTTGATACAGTTCAACATAACAATGTAATCGCGTCATCTGCGAGAGAGCAAAAACGATCGTCTTCTCAAAGCACAGGCTTATTTGATTCTTTATTGCATGCTATAGAGTTAAGCAATCATCAGCCAGATGTATTTTTATCACACAAGGGAAATACTATCAATAAAGACGAAAGGAACATAATGTCATAACACAACGCTATCTATATTCCCACCTCCATTTTTTATGTGAGCTTGCATAAATTACATCTTGGCAGCGCAGTATAAATAAAGAGTAAATCTTATTGAAAGATGTGTCTCTCTTTTTTGAACATATTTGATTCATTGATAAAGATCATATCTTCTCTTTTGTATATATGTGTGTGTCTATCTTTATGAGAAAGTAAGGTTTATTGTTTTCTGTATCTAAACTGGTATGTCAAGCTATGAGAGGCTTCTATTGACTGAACGACGTAATTGACCATCTGATGTATTTGCTGTACTATCACCTTTTCCACTTGATGTTACTGAGTTATCCTTTGTGTATTCTTTCAATCGATTAAGCGTATAATTTTTGGAAAATAGATAAGCACCAAGGGCAGCTGCATTAAACCTGTTAATAAAGGGAGCTTATTATGTTCATTATTTTACCAGCAGATAATGCAACCCTGATAAGTAAATGAGTAAGGTGAATACAGGTACAATAATAAAATGGTCCTTTTTTACCATCCTTTCATTATAGATTTGGGTGTGTTCTTCATTTTGGGAATTAAGTAAAAAAAAAAAAAAAGAGAGAGAAAAAGGTGAGCTGACTTTTTTTTTTAAAAAAAAGTAGGGCCACTAAGCCATTGTTTTGTTATGCATATACAATGACAACTAATGATAACATTTTACTTTATGCAAGTCTTTGGACCTTTAAGATCTTATGCATCATTGCCTATTTTTTGTATATACATCTCCCTTTCTTTCTTTCCACCTATTTTTTCAGTTGTTTAATGACTTCCCCCCCCTTTGTTTAAACATTGCTTCATGATTTAAACAAAGACTAAATAAGGATTACTTTTGTTCATAAAACTCTCTTGATGATTACATTAGAATCCTAATTTAGGAATCAAACATTGTTGCTCCCTTCTTAAAGTCTAAATCCGTAAGTGACCCGTTTCCTTTGATAAAATCAATATAATTCATACATCTTTTAAAGAATACATCTCAACGTCATCATCGTTCTCTCTTTGTCTTTCTTTTTGTCTTTCTTTTTGTCTTTTCTTTCTTTTTCCTTTTTTTTTTTTTTTTTTTTTTTTTTTTTTTTTTTTTTTTTTTTTTTTTTTTTTTTTTTTTTTTTTTTTGTGCTGAACTGGATAATGACATGTGATACAAATATTTCTGCTTCCGAACCAACTTATCTTTCTCTTTTTTTAATTTTTTTGTACTTTCCTTAGCTTCATCATGAACGACGGACGTTCTCCTTCTTTAATCTCTTTGGGAATAAACACACAGACAATATTCAGTGGAAGTTCAGTATCTTCTAATTCACCTTTAAATTCGCCTTTATTATCCCCAGCAGGCTCACCATTTCCAATGGATCCTTCTTGGGATCAACTACAAAGCCAATTCAGCCAACAAATGTCACTTCATCCACCCCCACCCCCACTCTCAACTACTGTGCCTATTACAAATAAATCTGGAAGTAATAATACATTTGTACATAAACTATACAAGTAAACAAGTCGATATATATTGTATATACATACTTTATTAAGTATATTGTTATTCATTGTAGTATGGTAGTCGATAAACAATATCAACATTTGATCGCTTGGACATATACGGGTACTTCATTCATTGTCTGCAATATCACTGAATTTTCAAGAGAAGTACTACCAAAGCACTTTAAACATAACAATTTCAGTAGTTTTGTTCGGCAACTCAACATGTAAGAACCCTTTATAAATAGAAAAGAGTGAATGATTGATACTTTATATAGGTATGGGTTTCATAAAGTAAATAAATCACCTAGAGGACATCGTACATTAGCCGAAAATCAAATTTGGGAGTTCTCTCATGCGAAGTTTATCAGAAATAGACCAGACTTGTTAGATGAAATCAAACGAAAGGCATTAGAAACGGATTCAAATAAAAAGGATCCTGGTGATATCAACTCTCATATGGCATTAATGCAAATGTCTCAGTCAGACATGATGCAACAATTATCCCAGTTACAAGATGGGTTAAATCAAGTTGTTCATGAACTAGAAGAAACTAAAAAGAAGCAAAACTTACAGCAACAAGTCATGAAGGATATAATGGATGTGATGACAAGACAATATGGAACTACATGTAATTTTCTTTATATTTATCAAGGCACACATTCATTAACCCTGTCCTTTTTCTAGTTAATCTATCGTTGGATGAATCATCGGTCGAACTAAAACAAGACCCCGAAAGACCACCTCCACCCATTTATATAACAACACCTGAACAACAAGACCAGAATCTATATTTAAATATAAATCAACATAGATTGTCTATCCAAAGATCACCTTCTCCAAGCCCAACCTTTACATCTTCTATACAGTCACCTTTACCTCCTAGTCCATGCACACCCCATTTCCTTAGTGATGACGAAGCCAATTCTATCTATTCTCCTCGAAGTCCATTATCTTATAATGCTCACTTGATAGAACAACCACAACAACAACAGCAACAGCAACAACAGCAACAACTACATCAACAACAATTGCAACAATTACAACAGTTACATCACAGACAGGAATTGGAACAACTACAACTACAACAACAGCAACAACAACAACAACCTTATCATACATTTAATACTTGAATAAATTATTGTTTAATACAGTCAAGGGAACAAGATGCCTGTATCAGAATGATAGACAGCTACTGCTGTACTCATCCTTAGCTATCCTCAAGCATCAATTCAGATAATGACAAAAAGAAAGTCATGGTATTCACATTCCACATAGCGATACCCCTTCTTTTTCTCTTTGGCTACAAATAAAAAAAAAAAGAAACACCATCCTCTCTACAACAACAACAATCTTAAAAAGTGCTTAAACTTGAGAGATAATATGAATATTTCCTAAAGATCAATATAAAATATCTATAAGCTACTAATAATGGAGATCATTGACATAAATGGTATTTCCTGTGACTTACGGGTGTCTTTGAATAATCTGCTTTTTTTTTTTTTTTTATTAAAAAAAAAAAAAGTAGGTAAAAAAAAATACACAAATCATAAAAACTCAATCCAACCACTTTGATTATTAGCTCAACATAATGCTTCCACTGTCACTCTTACACACAGCTGCTGGACATCCCATGCTGGTTGAATTAAAAAGCGGTGAAACATTCAATGGACACTTGGTCAATTGCGACAATTGGATGAATCTGACATTACGTGAAGTAATTCAAACATCACCTGAAGGAGACAAATTTTGGAGACTACCTGAATGTTACATCAGAGGCAATACTATCAAGTACTTGAACGTGCCAGAAGAAATTGTGGATATGGTAAAAGAAGAGGAAGGAAGACAGAGACAACTTGCTGCACGTAACCGTGGACGAGGCGGACAGAATAATAATCGTGGACGTGGTAACAATCGTAACCAAAATCGTACAGGAGGACGAGGTGGCTCAAACGTTGCTAAATAATAAAAAAAAAAGCAGAGACAAAACAAGTGTTATGAATGCATTATGAGTACTGTAGAATAAATTTATTCATGATATACGTGTGTGAAAAGATATTACATTATTATTATTATTATTATTAGTATATATGTAGATAGATTAACATTCGCCTTCAGGGCAAGAAAAGGTGACGACAGAACCTTTTACATTAGCAATCTTGAAAACAGCCTGAAGGATAGCAGAGATACCTTGACCAGCAATCATACCAGCAGCAACGCTGTACATGAGGTTATCGTAGGCAGTGCTTCTGAGACGCTTCCAGATTTTACCAGAAATCCAGCCAATGAGCATAGCGATAGGCACCTCAGGAGAAGTATTGACCATGGCAATACCAACTGCACTGACTGAGGGATAGAATCTGTGGTACTTTTGAGGCACAAAGAAATGACGAACCAAGGGAAAGACAACACCGGCAATAGCACAAACAATGGTCGTGATCATCGAGTTTCGACTGAGAGGTTCGGCTGCACCTGTGAGGAGTTTGGCGACATTGGCCCATGCCTTGACAGCGACGAGACCAAACTCACACTTGTCATCGAGGTTTTGAGAAATGATGCATGGATAAGCATCTGCAAAGAGAATAAAGAGACCAACGCCAATGGCAATGGCAAAGAAGGAAGCGACAAACTGAGCCCAGAACTGGGAACGAGGTGAAGCACCGACGAGTTGACCCGTCTTTAGGTCACCGACCATATCTACAGCCTGAGAGGCAGCCGAAGCAGAGATATTACCTGCCATCAAGTTGTTCTTCATCATCGCCTGGAGACTGTCGGCTGGCATCTTGGCAAACACAAGTTGAGACATCTTACCGATGGACCCTACAGGATTTATATCTGTTTCACCTGAGGCCTGAATGCCCACAAAAGAGAACAAGAAACCAAGAATGATAGCAATAATGGATTGATATACAGGCATACCAAAGTATCGACCCATAATAGCACACGTAAAGATGATGGAGACCACCGTGCCAGAGACCCACCAGGAGGCAGGGATCAGTTCTTCCGGTTTGTAAATTTCGTTTGTATCAGTCACGTCTTTGTACTTGTCTATCTCCGCCTCTGTCAATTGGGCTTTAAGGACCACACGACGGAAATAATGGACACCGCGCATGACGGCAGATTGTATTTCAAGAACGCCACCCTTGATACCACGCCAGAGTGACTGGTAATGGATAAGGAGTTCGGTGAAGGCTGTGATGGTCATTAGAGCAATACCAGGCCACAAAAAGAATCGGTTGGTCGTGTCACCCTTGGCGTTAAATCCCATAGGCGCAACAAACTCTCCTGTGCCAACCAAACAGGGTCCAATAATGCCGTACACAAAGAGAGTGCCAAAAAAGAAAGAGAGCACGGTAGAACCAGGTGTCATGAGACCAGCACCAAAGAAGGGAAAGTCCCACTTGAAGTTCCATCCCCAGTCAACATCAGCACTCATCAGAGGGGTGTAGTTTGCAGCATGGCCAATGTAGTAAAGGATATGCACTGTTGATAAAGGACATTTTTAGCATACACGTAATATAACACCTGTAGACATTCTATTTTCCCTGTACCTGTATCAAAGAATGGAATGAAATAGGAGATCAAGCTCCAGAGGAAACAGATAACAAACCAGATACCCATCCAGATAGCTTTCTTCATTGCCTCTCGCTCTCCATCAGCTGTATCATGTAAAGACAGAATGGTAACAGCAGCTGCGCGAGGAGTAGGGAAAGTCAAGTCTTGCTTAACAACAAAGTGTTTACGAAGAGGAACAGCAAAAAAAAGACCATAAAAGGCAGCAGAGATAGTAAACAAGACAAGGCCAGCAGCATCTCCTCTTGGCGTTGTCATCAAACCTAATTTATACATTGCAGGAATACCGGATACAAAACCAGCAGAAAGACCACCAGCTGTAGTGGCTGCAGATTGAGCAGTACAGTTTTCTTTAGGACCAAAGTATCCTCCACCCCATTTAGGAGGAAGTGCCTTTGAAAGAGGCTTGATGATGGCAAACGAGAATATGGCGCCAAATAAGGAAGCGCCAAACGTCCAGCCGATCTTTAGACCGAGATATGTATTGGATGCAGCTAAAAAAAAAAGGGATAGAGCGTTAGCAAGTGTCACTTTTCCTTTTTGTAATCCCATTTACCAACTAAGCAACCAAGTAAAGAACCAACGATAGAAGCACGCCAGGTGAATTGATATTCTTCAGCAAACTGATGCGCTAAAGTGGCAGGGTCTACAACAACCTGACTTGTATTTTCGTGTTCATAAATTTCTTTCTTTTCATCCGTTAACGTATGATTCAACTCGAATCTTTCGTCAACAGCCTTTGGATTTGCTGACATGTTGATTGAATGAAGAAGAAAAAGAAGAGATGAATCCGGTGTCGTTCAATGGTTTTAAAACCAAAAAAAAATCAGCATTCACTTTCGCACGAATGATTCCTTGGATTCAACGTGAACAAGATTTGGTATGGTTACTTGGTGCTACGTGTTGCCATGGAATACTTAAATCTCCAATTCCAAAATTGGAAGGCTCTTACCTACAGTAATTCTACCGTCAAATGGCCACTTTGCCGAGAACTTGGTCAAGCTTTTGAATTTAAACAGCCGATCTGCAGAAATAATCAGTGTGTGATAGACACGGAACAAGAAATACAGGTACAAAACTCTAACTATGAGAAAAATTAAAGTAAAAAGCACAACACCCTTCTGCTGTTAAATAACTAAGCGCCTTTGTTGTGAAGATCAAAAGAAATATAATCCCAAATGTTCATATTGAATCGTTTAATTGAAGAGATCGAAATTGTATATAAAGTAAAATAATCACTTTACTGCACCATTTAGAAGACATCAATTTAAGTAAAGAAATGAAAGAAGCGTAGGACAGACTATGAATGGTAGTCTTCTTGTGCGCAAAAGAATATGATGATTTTTCTATCTATAGTAGCAAGCAATGCTCTCTATTCAACTATATAACCTTTTGAATGGCCATTTTTACTCATTAGCAGAAAGAGAGAGAATGGGGGAAGAACCTGAGGCAAAGGGTGCTTTATAGAATGAATAATAGTCCTTCCATAATGTTCTTTCATGTGTGTTCCCATTTATTCTACAGTGATTCCCTTTTAAAGTAATCGTTGTGAATTATAATCCAAGTGATTTTGTAGAACCATTTCTACAACCAAATCAGTCAGTTGGTGAAACGGAGACGAATAATGTGATACATGCTCCCTGAGCTACGCTTTATATTCCATATATATAAATAAAAGACAAATAAGGTACTTCTTTTCTTCATATCTTTCTATGCTAACATACATAATAATTTTCAATTCAATTTTTTATTTCTATGGGGTGAGATCAACCTAATCTGTGGATTAAATCCACCTACGATACCGTGGGCGAGTGTATACCACATTTTTCGCTTCCGTTTCACCAACTGACTGATTTTTATTCAAGTAGAGTTATAAAATGTTTATTACTAAGGAACTTGATTCAGAATACAAATGCCTACCTACCTACCAAAAAAAAATCAGTAAGATGTCTATTGCTAGATGTTAATGGTTGTTTGGCCTCTACTAAATCCATGACTGAACATAAGATCCAGTGTGCCTTTCAAAAGCCTAACCATGTTGGTGTTTGGATAATACATGCACTGGCGCATGAGGAATTTCGTTTGCTAACCACGACATGTACACATCAACCATTTTACCGAGTAAGTTATGAAAACTTACCTTTATATATATATATGTATTTGTAGATTTAATCATTTTTATAAAAAACCATAACCTAAAGGAGTTTCACTGATTTGTTTGCTTTTACTTGTTATATATTTAATTCCCCATAACATAAAATGCAAAAAATACTATAAATAAGCATAAACATGATAGAAAATGGCTACTTATTGTTAGAGACAATTTACTTTAAATACGTATAAAATATTACACAAGTTGTCTTCAGATCCAATAAACTAGAGAAGCTCTGTTAAGTCTTTTGGGTACATTGAGATGATCGATTTCGGTCATCGTATAAAACTCTTTATATCGTTGTTGGATCAAGTAAAAAAAAAATGGATTCATCTATTAATTTTCATTATCAGTGAATAATCTATGCCTATTTGTGTATTCTATAACTTACCAACAATTTGAACATCTAACACTCCATGGAGATGATTTTGATCAATTGCATTTTTAGAAAATACACCCAGTTTGTACAGGTCATTGTTCAATTTAGTTTTGTCATTTCGATACTTCTCTTCTTTGACTTTAATGAACCCCAAATTTATCTTTACATATGTCTTTAGTGTTATACAACCTTCAGGTCGTTTGTTAGAACAATTAGGCTCATCCTTTTTGTACTCTTTTGTTTGTGCATCGGTCCATCGAAGATAAATGTTTTCTGCTTTGTCTTCAAACAGTGGCAGTAATGACAGAAACTAAATTGTTTGAGAAATACTACATGCTCCAGAAAATGCACCAGAAATTAGGCCAGTACTGCAGGAGTTACCTTTACCCATTACCTATATGTAGACCAACAAAGCTTTTCAATGTGTGGCGTCAAGCTAAACATGGCTTTATAAAGTTACCGACTTGGATTGGTTCTTTTCAAGAAGAAGAAAGAGATAAAAAAGAAATGTTATTTATTTTAATTTATGTTGTTAGTTGATTAACAAAGATGCAAAAAAACGTATAGTTATGATGGCATCGCATTTTATACGAGAGAGTGAACTACAGGCCTTAGATTAGGTAGAGGCATTGGTAGTGTGAAGTTGTAGTTCTTTATACCAATTGCTTGATCGTGGGGCTATGTATCTTTATTCGAAATAAGATAAAGAGAAAAAAGAGATGACAGTATAATCAACAGTTATATATATCAAGAAGCTGAGATATTTTTAAACTGCATTGACCACATTTGATCAAGGTGTAACAGATCTTATAGTAACATTAGGTTCCTGCATATCGGTCTCTACTTTTTCCTCTCTCTCTCTCTCTCTCTTTCTCGATGAGCGTTACAAATCCTCGTTAGTGAGAGAAGTACAGTATTTCCAGAAAGTAATCTCGCAAAAATTGAATTTTTACAATACAAAATATACATGAATGCGACATCTTGGCGCGACATTGGTTCTTAAAAACACTGTAAGAAAGGGTTAAACAGACATTGCTTATAAATATACAAATGTAGAGCCTTGCTAATTCATATACGTGCAAAAGAAAAAATAAAGTTTGGATATAGTAAAAATAAATAAAATTAATGTATATTTATTCGTTAGAAGCAATTATATCTTCAATTCTTGCAAGATTTATACGCAGCTCTTCTAGTTCATTCTCTTTCTCTCGTATGTTACGTCGTAGTTCCTTGGCTGTTTCTTCAAGATAATCTTTCCAACAATGACTATATAATAGGGATTAATTACTTTTTTTCTTTTTGTATCCAAGTCTTACTTTCTAGACACCGAAGGGTTTTCATTCATCAGACCAGCCGATCCTTGATAAGCATTAGGCCCTAGCACATTGACTTCTGAGCCATTATTATAGGCAGGGCCTTCAGCTGGGATAAGACGATGATGTATGATAGGGTTTTGGTTAAATAGTATATGTTGGTGTTGTTGTTGAAGGATATCAGGCGGAGGCGGAGGAGGAGGAGGGTGTGATAGTGAATGACTGTGATTATTAGTATTAGTAGTAGTATTGGTATTTGTATTAAGGGGATGCTGATGCTGCTGCGGTTGTTGCTGTTGCTGTATTTGTGAAGATGATGACGGCTTTGGCGGATGATGTTGCGGTGTAGAAGACTGTGGGGTGTGTAATAAATTGAGATCATTGGAATTAAGGAAATCATACAGTTCGTTATTTGACAAGTCTAAATCATTATTATTGTGATGTTGTGGATTAAATGGGTGAGGATCATTCTGTGATGAGGGTGTAGGGGGAGTAGAAGCAACCGGGCTGGAAATGGCTGAATCTGTCTCAACGTCCGTTCTCCTTCTTGTTGCCGACGGTCCCGGCACGTCACTTTCGGTTGCAGACATATCCATTTCTGCACGATTTCGCTTCCTTGCTGCTGCTTGTTGTTGTACTTTTGAACTTTTATGATCGTCCGTGATCATGATAGGAGGCGAGCGACCGGTTGCCAGAACTTGATCCATATGGTCTTTGAGGGCAAACACAATACTAAGAGAGATATAAATAGACATTCAAGCGCATAATCATGTTAATTACCGAAATCCTATTTTTTCGCTGTGATGACGACAGTAACAGGTGATTCTAGTTGGTATTGTAGCTTCTCCAGAATTAAATTCAACAAAGTCATTACAATTGAATAAGAGGATCCTCTTCCGCTCTTCTGCCATGACCTGTTCATCACTGAGATCCGGTAAATCGTTACTGCTCAATAAAGCTGCCAATTTAGCTGCACCCCCTTCTTTATTAGCCGCTCTAGCCACCTTATTGTCTCTCTTTCTTTTCAGACGTTTTCGCTAATAAAAATTATTTTAATACCAACATCGCATCATAAATAGACATTAAACTAACCTCTCGATGAACACAACTAGGACACATGATAATCTGATCATCAGGATGACTTTCACAGACCACAGCGGCTTCCAGAGATAATACCTGTGACTCAATCAATGTCGCTTTCTCTTCGGGTCCATATTTCTGATTTCGGCGTTTTAGCTTATCTTTGGCAACTAAATGCCCTGGTAGCTTAATATGTGACCAATTTGTAGCCAACTCTCCTTGAGCATCTACAAGCTGAAGACAGATCTTGATCTGTGTCTCTACTCTTGACTTTGCTCCCGTATGCGGTAAACCTAAAACACGAATATGCCAAGGTGTGTCACTCTTTATCCTATAAAATGATAAGTATATGACTAGACATCTTTTTTTATATCTATTTTACATTGGTGACGGTGCCAGATCCGTTTCAGCATTCTGATTATCTAATTCGTCCATCGACCCAAGTAGACCATTGTGACTATATACATAAAAGGTTAATATCTGTTATACTATCTATCTTTTTTTGCAAATACCCAGGCATTGAAGTTTGAGCTAAGAAGTCTTCAAAATTTAGACAGTTTCTTGCTAGAATAGGAATAGCATGTAATAAAGGGTTGGTGAGTACCTAAAGGATGATATATTAATTTTTCTTGTTTAGCCTTTTTATAATAAAGCTCATACTTGAAGCAAGGAAGTATGGCCGCCTTCTTTAGACTTTTGCTTTCCTTTCTTATTTGCGTTGCTGTTGCTATTAGGAAGCGTAATAAACTCTTCAATGGTTGACTCTTTATGAGTTGTAAATACTATGGCATTAGTTTAAAATGTTGATAATAGTGCAATATAAGAATCTTTTTTTTAAAAAAAAAAAATAATTACCACTGTTGTTGTTATTGTTGTTGTTATTGTTGCTGCTGTTGTTGTTGCTGTTGTTGCTATGACCACTGTTACTGCTACTGCTACTGCTAGAACCTTGTTGTGGTTGATGATGATCAAAGGTATTATAATCGGCAACTTGATTCAAAAAAAGATGCATCACTTGGTCATTCTGAGGCTGTTGTTCATGTTTTAATAATGATATTTCATTGTCAACTCCAATTGGACCCTGATTAGGTTCAAAAGGAGTAGACATTTTAGGTTTATAAATATTTCTAATTAGGTTCTTCACTTTGGCTATATTTTTTCTTTTTTCTTTAAAAAAGAAATAAAACAAGAAAGAGAGGAAAACAAAAAGAATTGTATCGGCCATTAAAATAGGTTGAAACGTCATTAATTTTATTTTTTGTGTTTATGAGCTACGAGCAAATTCAACTCTTAAAATAAGGTTATCATAACCGTAACCATTAATAGCTTGTTGAGCTCTTTCAGCATCTTCACGGTTACTGAAGGAGACAAAAGCAAAGCCCTTGCAAAGGTTTGTTTCACGATCACGGGCCAAATAGACACGAGCGATATTACCAAAGCGATTGAAGAGATCATATATATCACTGTCTGTAACATCTTCAGACAAGTTGGTGACACGGAGAGTTGCAGAGTCGTCACGCTTTTCACGCATTGTTTCTCCAGCAGCTGGTCCTTTGTTACGAAGATGAGGAGGAGTGTATTTGCTGGGAGCTGGACTTGATGCTTCGGATCGAATGGCATCTACCGTAGTATCAAGCTTGACAGCTTCGATAGTAGAAGCAATTTCGTCCAATGGTTGCATAGTATCCTTGTAAGGACATTTTGAAGTAAAGTGCTCGCCTTTACAAATACGACATGCAATATTTTTGGTTTTAGCTTGGGCCTGAATCTTACTCTTGGCCTCTTCTTCAGCAACAGCTTCCACATTCTATAATAGTGTTATATGATCTCTCTAATTCAATTCTTAATCAACCACAATTACCTTGCCAACAGTTGACTTGAGTTTAAGGGGAATATTTTCGCCAATGGTGGTTGTTGAAAGATCAGGTCCAGGCTTTCTTCCTTCTTCTTCACCAAACTTGGTCCACTTTTTACGTTGTGCAACGGCTTTATTGACGTGTTCAGTAACAAGCTTGGAGCGAATCTTTCTTGTTACCTACAATAACAAGAAGGATAAACGAGTGTTTTAGATAATCTTTTATGTATGCTCTAACCTTCACTTTTTTGCCATCTTCGTTATCTCTATATTCTATAATGACTTTGTTTCCGTCGTCATCAGTGTAAATTTGAGGTTGAAAGGATTCTTTAAATGGAAGTTAGCTATTGAAGAGGGGGGCTCAATGTGATAATCTCTAACCTTCTTCATCCTCGTATTCATCTGCCCAAGAAGCCTTTCCCGGTGTACTAATTCATGTTAGTCATTCAGTTTCAATAATTTACACATTACACATACACAGTGTCCATTGCCATTGTATTTAAAGAAAAAAGTAATTTTTTTTCTGATAGCAGTGTGTCTTTTCAAACAAGCCACACTTGAGCGATTCGCAGCAAAAGCACAAAGAGAATGCAGTACGAAATTGCCTGTGACGTCTTTCGGTGTTGTCGCACAGTGGGGATATAGACCTTAAAATACGCACACTTTCTTTATAAATTCATTGTTAAGGTTCAATAGCAAGTGAATAAAAGTGAGTGAGGAGATGATTATATGTTATGATGTAATCTCTCTGGACAATGTAAATGAACCTCTCAGTTTGTCTTATTTTACTCTATTTATGGTATTCAACACAAAAAGTAACTATCTTTGAGATTTATTGAATGTTAGGCCCTTCAAAAGGACGTTTACAGGTTACAAAGGACCATGAGGCTTTCCTTCCTTTGGTAAGCCCTACACAATAAGACACAATCGTCGTCACATTTTTGGGGTGAATTAAGGGGAGTGTAAACTCTATGGTTTATATGAGACAACTGTTTTTTCCTTGTATTACTTTTTATTTGTATAAGACTATTTTCTTTCTTTTTTTTTTTTCTTCTTCTTTTCTATTTTATAACTAAAGAGCACACATAACCTTTAATGGCAAGCAATTCACTCTTGAAATGGATGGGCATTGTAAGCAATAACTGTCGATATATAACATATACTTATATAATATAGGGCCAACAGTCTGGTAAGGCAGTGGCAGACAATGATATCCTAGACGAAGGTGAACGTTACTTTGGACTTGAAAATGTAAATATGATATGCACATATACATATAACCTTATTAACCTTTATTTTTATTGTCATTGTTATATCGTTATTTTATAGTTTGGAAATACTTGGTAAGAAAAACTAAAGACACATATGACTCAGCATTAACACATCAAAACAGTTACAGTAATTCGGTTGTCCAAGCACTTTACTTTTGTAAGCCATTTCGGCATTGTGTGCTGAACTATCCCCAACCCGCATTTCCTGAAATTTCTACACCGCAAACACCATTAGCCAATGGAAACGGACATTATTCTTTCCCTTCATCAACAAGCATAACAAGCACAACAGCAGTCCCTTCTAATGGAAGTATATCCACCAAGTTGACTTCTCGGAACAGCATAAACGGAATGAGCAATAGTACAAGTAGCAGTAATAACAGCTCAAATACAAATGGAAATAACGCAAATACAGGCTCAACTACTACTGTGGAAAAGGATCAAAATAGTATCAATTTGACGCCAGGCATGGAAGATACATTGTTTTCTTCATTAAAGGACTTGTTTTGGAAAATATCTACTCATAAAAAGAAAACAGGCGTCATTGCACCTGTGAACTTTATAAATAAGGTCAAGAAAGAAAACGGTAAGAGAACAACGTGTGGTTTAATCCAACCTTATATTAATCCATGATCAGAATTATTTCGCTCTAGTATGCATCAAGATGCCCATGAATTCCTAAATTATGTTCTCAATACAATTGCAGAAGATGTACAGAAATATCAACAAAAGAATCAGCAGGATGAAAGTGACAGTAAGAAGGGAAGTAGTATTCATAGTGAGACAGACGAATCAAGTTCCAGCAGTAAGACTACTTGGGTTCATCAATTGTTTGAAGGCATTTTCTCAAATGAAACAAAATGTCTAAGCTGTGAAACCGTAAGATTTAAATTGCAGAAATTGAAATATATTAATAGACTCTCTTAGGTTACTAGTCGGGATGAATGCTTTATGGATTTATCGATTGATGTAGAAATGAATTCATCTATTACCTCTTGCTTACGGCAATTCTCAGCAAGTGAGACACTATGTCATAAAAATAAATACTTTTGCGATGTTTGTGCAAGTCTGCAAGAAGCTGAAAGAAGGTACGTATTATATACATTAAAGAGAATTAACTGTTTAATACATTGTTTGATTAGAATGAAAATTAAAAAACTACCAAACATATTGGCCCTTCACTTGAAGCGCTTTAAATATCAAGAACAATTACAGAAATATATCAAATTGACTTATAGAGTTGTGTTTCCATTTGAGTTAAGATTATTTAATACGGTAAATATGGGATGATCATAGACGAAACTTGGATTAAACATTGACTGTAGAGCGATGATACCGAGGACGCAGATAGAATGTATGAATTATGGGCTATTGTCGTGCACATTGGAAGGTAAGCTATATAATGATTATCCTTAAACATATCATTTACAAAACTAGTGGCCCGCATCATGGACATTATGTTGCTATTGTTAAAAGCAATGGTCAGTGGATGCTGTTTGATGATGATGTAGTCACTGTAAGTATGCCTTAATGTTTATTATAGACTTATTCATCATTATGTTTGTAGCCAATTCAAGAAGAGGATATTCAAAAGTATTTCAGCGACCTTCCTGGAAGTGGATCAGGCTATGTATTGTTTTATCAAGCCATCGATCTCAACATGGAAAACATCAGCACCCCACCTCTAAGAAATCCAATGGAATACACAGCATATAGCAACGGCGGGCCGATGCCATCAGGTGTATCTCCATCCGACCCACACCCCATGAGCCCACTTCAATTGAACTTTAGTCATTATCAAATAGATTCTCCAAAAAGAGAAGAGTTTGATGATGTGCCACACACTCCACATCCTCTTCCTCCTATAGAAGAAAAGAAGAGTCGCTGGGGCCTTGGCCGAAAGATGAGAGAAAAGAGAGAGAAAAAATAAAGAATACCCTCTTGTGCATTTTTCGTCATTAAAATTTTTGATAAAGTGAACATATTCAGAGTGATTTCATCATTAAATATTCTTTTCTTTTTTTCTCTTCAATGAGTATCCTGTATAATACACTCAAAAGTTCAAGCATTAATGTGTATTGTAGAGCCTCTTCATTTTCAAGCTGAAAAAGGAAATTAGAAAAGTCAATTTTTATATCCCGACAGAGTCTCGCGAGATGAATAATGTAAATGTTGAAGCCTGCCAATTTTTAATCCCTCCTCTTTCATATCAGTCATGGTAAGTACTCATACATAATCTCATAATGAGAAAAGAAGGAGAGAGGAAAGCATAGATGGGTGAACATTTGGATGGATGGATGGATGGATGGATGAAAGGGGGGATACGATGTAGATTATGAAATGAACAAAAAGAGAGGAGCTAGGAGTGAATGGGATACATGTGAATCGCGATTGCTAACATCAACACTATTAGTCTAAGAAAGCCGCCCCCAAGGTTGTCGAAAAGGTCACTCTCGGTCCTCAAGTTCGTGAAGGTGAACTCGTCTTCGGTGTCGCCCACATCTTTGCTTCTTTCAACGATACCTTCGTCCACGTTACTGATCTCTCCGGTCGTGAAACCATCTCCCGTATCACTGGTGGTATGCAAGTCAAGGCTGATCGTGACGAATCTTCTCCTTATGCTGCCATGTTGGCCGCTCAACAAGTTGCTGCCAAGTGTAAGGAACTCGGTATTAACGCTCTCCACATCAAGCTCAGAGCTACTGGTGGTACTGGTACCAAGACTCCTGGTCCCGGTGGTCAAGCTGCTCTCCGTGCTCTTGCTCGTGCTGGTATGAGAATTGGTCGTATCGAAGACGTTACCCCCATTCCTACCGACTCTACTCGTAGAAAGGGTGGTCGCCGTGGTCGTCGTTTGTAATTTGCTTGTTGGATTGTTTTTATTACATAAATACAGCATCTTTGACCTCGCTGACATACACAAACATAAGGTTGATTTATTTTGTAATTTTTTGATAGTGAAGCGATAGGAATTTGTTGAAATGTTGGGAATATTCAGATCATTAGACTCTATCTTGAGGGCAATCGAGTACCTATTCAATAATGCAACAATATGAATGATGTTCTATGGTTTATACATAACCACGGTACAAGACGAGATTTTTATTTGAGATATTGAGGCCAAAGAGAAACGAAATGGCAAGGCATTCAGAGAACTAAGCAAATGCGTTACATTGATTTCAGGAACAACAGAAGAGTTATTTATATTCGCTTGTTTTCTATGGCTTATTTTCGCAGATTGTGAATCTGGTATGAATACAATGTTTTCCTTGTTCTCTTTCCCTTGGCTCTATGTCATTTTTTTGCTACGACTTTACAATGGAAAGGGAAAACACTTGCACAGTCACATTTATAAAGCATTATTTAATACATAATGAGAACATCTGATACTTGAGTTATAGATGGATTAAAGCCAAGTTGCAACTATGAGCATCTTGTTCATTCACTTGATGCACTCGATAAAATTTGAGCTGATTGCTTCACTACAGATGAGCTTGAAGAAATTATGAACACCAACAATGCACCTCTGCCTTAGTAATTGTATTAGCTCTTTTGATAAAGCCTTTTCCACTCCGCTGGATCTTTACTATCAGGCCAACAATGGAGTATTCCATCCTTTTGAAGAAAAATATGAAAAATGGGTACAACAGACAACGAGATCCGCTGCCGATATATATTTGTATAATACACTGGGATCGGCCAATTCTTTAGAAGCAAGAGCGAGACGCAACATGGACAATAAAATGGATATGATGTTTTCTGCGGTACTTGTGAATATGAGTGCACTGAGGTAGGTAAAGACTCTGTTTCTGTTCTTGACGACAAGTATTTGAGAGACAAGACACTGAAACTCTTCAATGAGTTGAAGAGCATGTTGTGCATGGCGGCCAATGTCTCTTCTGATAGGCTGAGACATAAAAGTGATGGTATATCTATATGTATAATCATATTGAATCATGCACTAGTTTTTTTTGGTTTGGGTTTCGAAGTAGCAGTGATGGATGTTCCCGTCTGATGCGTTAGTAAAATAATTAGGACAGAGTATTCAAAGCATAGTAGCTCTTTTCTAGATATTATATCCACCTTAGAAATCACTTTGGAAGGCGAAGGCTGTGATAGAGGCAACAATAGAAACTGTAAACAGTTGCCGAAAGAAACAATCAGACTTTCAGTTTTCTTTACCAGCACCTTTAATCGCTTCATGCTTCAACAGAGTGAATTATAGTGCGCCATAGAAAAGAAACCCTGAGGATTGAGTGAGTTTTTAGCCATTATGATATTTAAATAAACGTATACCTTAGCGCTACACCTTAAACATCTATTGATATTTAGACAACAGGAATAGAAAATAAAGGATAAAGTTCTCGCTCTGATCATCCTTTCGTGACCTATGCTTACATAATGTCCAATTTATCATTATCACATTCTTTCTGTCTAATTGTCAGTAGGTTGTGTGTATTGGTACCAAAAGTGATCGTCTCTATAATTAGATTGGCTGGTTCATCCAACGTGACTTAAAAAGTAACCACTCAACAACTTTCGTTACTAGCCGTGGTGGCCCTGAAGCTTTATAGAATGTATTATCCTTTTTTTTTGTCATATTCTAGAGCTGCTAAACTATTTGACGCATAAATAACGAATACTAGATTCTACTCTTTATCTATGGCATATTTCCGTGAAGACGCATATTATAAGGTTTAATGGTTATGTCTCTCTGTCATTTATTTTCCATTATACGTTTTACATCTGTCTATCTGCAAATCTCTTGGTTACTCATGCAATTTAAACTTGGAAAATACGAATTTCAAGAATAGCGAGTTCCCCACGTCTTTGTCAGCTTTTGCGGCAAAAAGGGATTTCTTTTTGTGGAAAGTAATGCAGAGCTTTACAGTCGAAAATGGAAGGATAACTATTGATATCGCTGCTGTTTCCCTCTTTACATTTATTTATTTATTGTCTCTTTTTTGTGATCTCAGTTTAAAACGTTGCTATTTTGAACCCATTTGCTTTCATATTTTTCTTTTGTTCGTTCACAATAAAATAAAAAGAAGACTCACATGAGGTGTAACCATATGTGTTACCAAAGACCTGCACTGTTCAGTGCACTTTATGTAATGTCCATAACAGGACTATTCAATTTGTGTAAGTTCTTCTTGAAAAGTTAAATGTTCTATGTGTTTAAAGGATTTATCAAAATGTAACTTGAGATAAAAATAACTTTCTTGCTATTCCACAAGAACAACGATTGGCTCTGTCTGAAAAGATAGAATATGGATTAAACCTTTTTCAATCGAAAAGGAGTAGAGTATGAGCTATTTTTATCTAGCCTTGATCTTTTGCTTTTACTTTTAAACCTCAATTAACTGACAAGAAACAAGGGTGAGTCATTTGAAGTTCTAGATTATCTCTTTTAAATGAACACAAGCTTCTTTAAGAGAACAATACTATCATAATGATGATTGTGTAGCCCCCAATTCTGTCTTGTCTTGTATAATTATCAAATATACACCCTGGCTATGAAACCATTTAAATCTTTAAGCAACAAAAAGATGCATATCCCAATCCCCTTTTAACTGTCAGAGATTATGGTGACATGAACAGCAACTTTATCTCTTTTAATAATGGCACGCGCGCGTGAGAAAACTAAACTACCATACTGGTATCAGCTGTAATCTTTGCATACCAGGAACAAGAGCTACAATTAAGCCTATCAAGATCTAATTCACCAGTAAGTCTCTCTTCTTTTGAAAGAAAATCTGGTCCAAAATAATCAGAGTATATCTCATCTGTAATGTGACGTATAAGCGGAATATAGAATATCATTTAAGGGCGACACCTGAGAACCCCTTATTCAGTTTTATAATAGTCTCTGCCACGAGGGCTAAATTCATAGTCAGTTCGCATTATATTCTTTTTCATTAAACCTGTCATGTTGCCATATATACAAAGATCTAATTATGTATCTCGCTAATTGCAACAAAATAATGAAATAAGAATGATGTGTATCTAGATTGATGGCAGCGTCTCTTATTTTTACTATATCTGTAGAATGCCGGGTATGTAGTACAAACGGAAATAAAGTTTTACGTGTTTTTGAAGTTGCATGTATAATGAACAATATGTGTAACTC
Organism: Rhizopus sp. PT2906; assembly: GCA_025529335.1. Classification (NCBI taxonomy): domain Eukaryota; kingdom Fungi; phylum Mucoromycota; class Mucoromycetes; order Mucorales; family Rhizopodaceae; genus Rhizopus; species Rhizopus sp. PT2906. Next base: position 29,686 of record JAMYHX010000243.1, on the reverse strand, counting down.
TTGTTGTATAAACTATATTATATATTATAGAAAATAGAAAGTAGTCATTTCTTATAGTAATAGTTGTAGATAGAACGGATGATTCAGTATCTGCCAAGCTGTTTAAAAATATTTTCTCAAACACGACGAATGATATTTCAAGAACTTTAAACCCATTCCTAAGAATTACTAAGAGCACAAGACCAAACGACTTCTCAATTTACAAGGGAAAATCTCTCTACTGCTTTCAGATCGAAGCGTATGACAAAGGTTTATTACTTTTGACCTACAATGTGTGAAAACTATTGATGAAATATTCACATTAGAATAATTAAAAAGTAATATACATTTCCAAACTACTATCTCTTCAACCCTTTTCATTGGCTGATAAATAAGGTTACACATTTTACGGATCAAGTCAATCTTTTTTTAAGTTTTTTTCTTTTTTTTTCATCATTCCTTTTCATTTTACAACTTAAAAAATAGAGACTAAATAAAGAAATGGGAAATGCACAATCTTCAGGGGATAATGAAGTTTATCCAACCATTGTTCCAAAGAAAAAACCGTCTACACCATACAACTTTTTCGATATGCAACATACAGCAGACTTACCCTCGCCGACCCGATTACGAAAAGAATCTACGCATACCTCTTCAGCTCGATCACATACCAGCAACAGTAACAAGAGTGTAAAGGATACAGCAAATTACTTTGAAATGGCTGCCGTTACACATGAGCCGAGCCTGCCTTCAAAAGCTTCTTCGCCCCGAGGCACAACACCCGCATCTTCAATCAAAAAATCATACACACAATCCTCTTCTCAGCTGTACCAATTGACACCTACTAGCTCAAGATCATCTTCCTCCAAAACAATAAATACACAAACAGAAAAAAAGAAGCCGCCATCGAATGTGTCTGACCATTTGATGATTGACGGAAGAATATATTCTAAAAGCCATGCATCCAAGAACTTTATGTTACCCTGCGACGATGACGAAGCCGATCGATTGATGACTATGGTAAATAATATTCTTTGCAGAAAAAAAAAAGACAATGTTGCTTACTGTTTGTTTAGCATTATATCCTTAAAGCCATGTTTCAATGGAATTTTATATCACCTATTCATGAGTCATTTTCATCTGGTGAGAAATTGAAAGTCCTTGACATTGGTTGCGGGCCTGGTACTTGGATAATGGAGATGGCAACAGAGTATCCAAATTCAGGCAAGCATTAAAAAGTTATCGATGTCAAACAATGTTAACATTGTTCTTTTGATAGATTTCTACGGTATAGATGAATGCTCACTATTTCCAACCTCGATCAAGCCTGCCAATGCACACTTTCAAATCCATGATATTCTGAAAGGGCCTTTACCATTTGAAGACGAGATGTTTGATTTTGTATATATGCGATCCATGATGATTTATTTGTTACCTGAAGAACTCGCTACACTCTTATCTGAAATTCACCGTGTGATGAAACCAGGTGCTTATCTGGAAGTTGTAGATACAAACTATACGATTCGACGTGCTGGCCCATTATCGAATTCGATCATTAATACCGAATGTAAGATTAAATATAACGTATATATGAAACAAAGAAAAAAAAACTCAACTGTATATTTCTTATTAGTAAAGCAAAAAATGAACCCTGTCGGCCATGTCAACACGGTCGAATCTAATACACACCATCCTATTTTCACTTTCCTTATGATGATGCAGGATCATACCCTGTCATTTTTGGGACATTTTGTTGATATCACTCAAGAACACGTTGCTATACCTATCGGCAACTGGACAGGACAACAACTGGATAAACTTCATACTCAAAACGTAAAGTCATTCTTATCAACGATTCATCTCAAGGAAAGAAGATTGACAACGCAAGAAATCAATGAGATCATTGATGAATGTGGCCGATACAACTCATATCTTGATTATTTTGCTTGTTATGCAAAGAAGCCATCACGTCAAGATAACCTGGAGCAGAACACCATAGATTCTATTAATGAATTTGTTCAAGGATTTGTAGATATTTAAAATATTTATTTGTGTTTCTATAGTAATAATAATAATAATAATAATAATAATAATGTAATAAATTGTATATTCTTATGATCGAATTGAAGTAAGTGCTCGATGAGCTTCGGATAACTGACTTTCGAGTACACGTATGCGTTCTTCAAGACTCTTTTCTTTCGAAGCAAGTGCACTCTTCTCAGACTCTAGCACGGCAACACGGGTCGTAAGTCTGGAATTTTCACACTCCAATTCCTTGACCTGCTTTTCCAAGTTTTCCATCTTGAGGATCTTTTTAAGTCGAGAACGACGAGCGGCATCCGTATTCTTTTGTCTTTTTAAAGCAATTTCATCACAATCTTGAGTTACCTTCCTTTTGACAGGAGCAGCAGGAGTAAAATGACCAGGACGAGGTGCAATAGGCAAAATGTTTGATGTCTTGGGCATAATAGGAGCCAAGCGACGCTTTGCAGGCTGAACGGAAACTGGCTTAGGAGGAGGTAAGTTTGTATTGACCATTTCAGGGAACAAGGAGATCAAGTCACAGGAAGGTGCCGTCGTAGATTCATTCTCAGATACTGGACTTGCTGTAAGAGGAGGAGAGAATAAGCCCAGGATATCTTGAATTTCTTCTTGTTTGAGTAATACATCTTGAGATGGAATGAGCCAATCAGAGAATACCTGATGGAGGTCTTGAGGGGTCAACATTGGAGTGTGGCTGGGTGGAGTGATGGGTTGTTGATATGGATGTTGATTGGAATTCATTTTTGTTTCTGTGTGTCTGTGTTTTAATTTTTCTTTCTGTTGCAAGTGGAGGGTTCGTCTGTAGTGTAGGAGAAGAAGGGTTTACCGAGATGGCGAGATACCATTTTGAAGGACATATTTAACATATTTAACAAATTTAACAAGTTTAACAAATTTAACAAATTTAACAAACTAACAAGGATTTGACTAAATTCAAAAAAGAAGAGGGAAGCGGGGGAAGGGATTTAAAAGGCAATCATTTTTTATAACAAATTCACAGAGTGTAATAATCAAAGGGTTTGTTACAAAAAATATAATAAAGGTTTCAAAAGAATTAATAAAAAAGGGGGAAGAGAGCCTTGTTTGTTAAATGTAAAGAAAAGAAAAGGTAGAAGAAGATAAAAAGTTTGCTTTTTATAGTTTTTTTCATTCTCAATGTTGATTGGGTAATCAACTATTGCTCATAATTGATGAAGAAAAATGATTGGCTATTGCTTAATAAGCCAACCGTTTTTATTGTGAATAAGTTTTCTAGTAACAAATGGTCGCTGTAGTCGTCTCTCGAGTTGTCTCTTTCTCACTTTGCCAATATCCTTCTTACGACTGTCTCTATCTCGGCCATTTATAATCCAATCAAGAGCACCTGATTCTTTCAAGGTCTTTAATATTTCATGACGAGCCTTTATCTTAGGTTCCTTCTTTGGCGGAAACATAAATGACTCTTTACGTTCACACGGGTTTAACTCCTTGACTTTTAACTTCTTTTTTCGCTTGGTCAATTCAATCACAACTACTGGTTCCTCTGATATTGAATATCTCTTTTTCATCTCCTCTTGTTTGTTGTACAGGGTCTCACTTACAGCATCATTACACATCGTTTCCACTTTACTGATTATATCGGATGTATTAGTATTTACAATGCTGGTGCTAGTGCTGGTATTGGTAGTACTGCTACTAGTGCTAAGATTGTCAATTAGTTCATGCTCTTTATGATCATTATTTGCTCTATTATTATTATGATTGATGCTGCGAATAGTATCTTCAATTGATTCGTTGTGTTCAGATATACCACTACTACTACTGCCACTACTACTATCACTAACACCACTGTCGCTATTGACATTACTATCATTATTACTGCTGCTTCCACTACTAGTGCTGATGTTACTACTATCACTACTAGTGCTGATGTCACTACTATCACTACCAGTACTGGTACTGCTGTTAACACTACTAGTACTAGTACTTGTCTTGATCACGTTTTCATCTAACACATCCTTCTTGCCATTCGATAAACCCTTTGTTTTTTCTAAAACATCTTGTCCTACAACGTGTTTCTCATCCTGGTTTTCTTGGTCACTGCTCTTGACAGGTATATTTTCATGAATTTTTTGACTCTCTACCAATTTTTCTCTATCCTCTTGCTTTTGAAGTAGCCGACTTTTCTTGGGTGTTCCGAGTACAATGTGTGGTAAATGCTCTCTTTGCGATGGAAATTGTGACTGATCGCCGAATAATTCATTAATCACTGAATAATCTTTCTTGGATGGTATTTGTGTGGATGTACATAGTAAATCTTGTAAATTATTAGATTTGGGTGAAACGAAATCAATGTCGATAACAGAACGTTTAGGAAGTATTCTTCGTTTTGAGCGTACTTGAATTGTCATTTGAAGGGAGGGAAAGTACTCCAGTTCCTTTTTTTTTATTTTGAAAGAAAGCAGTGCTTGATTTAACAAGTCACAGCACCTCTAAGGATAAGAGATACATTTGGAAACAAGGCAAGATCGACAGTATAACCATAGATGGTTTCCATCTGTTATGGTTGATTAGGTTGGTTGGATAACTTTTGGTAAATAAAAATCAAATGACTCCTTTGACTTCAAAGACATGCGTTTATCCTCAAACTACTTTTGGAAGGTATTGAGCTTATATATGCAACCATAGTATGAAACTGATTTTTTAGAGAACAATATGAATTGAATAGCTATATTTTTTATTTATAAATTGCCAGAATCATATACAACAAATATCTTCACATACTCAAAGACAACTCAAGTCATCGTGCCCGAGTTCATTTCTAATAGCCTTGAGGATTGAAAAAGCGTCAAGTATAGCTGCCTAATAGCCAATTCTAACTCGTATTTGATCATTGCTCAGAAAAGGTCCAAGACATCAAGTGGCAAGACTTCAATATGACAAAGACTTGGCGAGCGAATCACATGCCATATAGATGACGGTACGTCAAAGTACAATTTCATAAAACAAAGCTAAGTATGAGATATATTATAGATCATGGCTTACAAGGAAGGGATATAGACCATTATCCCTCCATTTCAATAGCATATGCTACATGGGTTTGGCATAGACCCTTTTTTCCGCAAGTAGGACGGTGGATGATGTCCTTACTTTTTTTTTCAGAAAGATGACTAGTGGTTTTTTGTATAAAAGATAACTTTAAATGTGAAAATAGCAGCATTAAAGCATATCCATGGTAACCATTGCCATGGTGATCAATAATGGCAATGTATATATGTAAAAGAAATGTTGTCAACGCTTTATTCCTCTAATGTTTGTTTTACTGTTTTTGTCTGAAACGGCGCCTAAAATATACTATTTTTAGCCAATGTAAATATTATTTTTCTTTCCCTTTTTTTTGTTTTTTCTTTTTCGCCTATTTTTCTAATTACCAACAATATATTTTTATTTCCCCTATGAATTCAGGATTTAACTATGCCGACTATCCTGTCATTGTAGGAATTGATTTTGGTAACTAGTAAAATATTACGTTTAGGGCAACGTAAACTAATTTAAAGAAACAAAAATAAGGTACGACTTATTCTGGCTGTTGTTATGCATTTACACAAAATGAAGAAGTGATAGACATTGTCAAATGGTAAAACTATATTGTCTATTGACAACATTTTTGTTAACTGAAAAAAAAAAATAGGCCTAAACAAAATAATCAAGTTTACCCCAAAGTATAAAGAGACATAAGGTCTACATGTATCACTTTATTTATTAAATATCTATAGACACCTACACTTTCACTATACCGTAAAGGATCAACACAGCTCGTAGACTGGGGACATGGTGCAAGAAGACTAGCTATGAAGCCCAACAGTTCGGACCTGATGTTACTTTCTAAATTCAAATTATATCTTGATGAGCACTTGCAGCAGACAGATCTTGGAAACGGACTTAATATTACTGATGTTATTGCTGATTATTTACGAGCTTTCCATTTACATGTCTGTACTGAACTTTTGAAAGGATTTGCTGGAAACTATGACCAATCCCGATTTAGATATGTAAGTTGGAAAGAGAAAGAGAAGAAGAAGTTCTTGGCATACGTAATAGACTAAGTCATTAAACTTTGATTTAGTGTTTGACTGTGCCTGCTATGTGGAGCGACAGAGCCAAAGCAACTATGCGTGAAGCAGCCATACGCGCTGGACTGATCAATAGCAACGATCACCCTGATCGACTCATGCTTATTTCAGAACCGGAAGCAGCTGCTTTGTACTGCGAGAAAAAATCTGAGCAATTCAACCTGAGACATGGCCAGCGCTTCATGATCTGTGATGCTGGTGGAGGAACAGTTGACTTGATTGTTTTTGAAATCCATGAACCACCAGGAGAAAAGTAAATAGTAAAGTAAACAAGATGAATAGTATTCTTATCTGTGATTATAGACGCACCTTGAAGGAAGTAACAAACGGTCATGGTGGCTCTTGTGGCTCAGGATTTTTGGATTTAAGAATGCGAGAGTATTTAAAACGCAAGTTTTCGCACTACCATACCATCAATGACTCTGCCATGGAATTGATTATGGACACGTTTATCAACGTTATTAAGCCTGATTTTGACGGCGTAGAGGATCATTTCCTCGATTTGCCTGCTTCCATGGGTCTTGGTGACCTATCGGACCCCGATATCGGCTTAGATAACGGCTCGCTTTGCTTACCAGCCGAGGAATTAAGGGACTACGTTTTTGAGCCTGTGATTCGCCAGGTGTTGGATCTGATTCGTGGTCAGTTGGCTCAGTCGCCCAATTTGGAAGCAATCTTTTTAGTAGGTGGATTTGGTCAATCAAACTACCTCTTCCGTCGTGTAGAAGAAGAGTTTGCTAATCAAGTCGGTATGATTGGTGTGCCCCCTCGTGGTGAATTAGCTGTCGTACGAGGCGCTGTCTATTTTGGTCTAAGCCCTCAAGTCGTGACGGAGCGTGTGTCTAGAAGAACCTATGGTGTCGAAACTCGTATGTTATTCCAGGATGATTTAGACCCACCAGAATACTCTGTGATAGGTGCAGATGGCAAACGTTACTGTCGCCAACGTTTCAGTGTTTATGTTCAAAAAGGACAAAGTATTAAAGTAGATGAATGCATTTCGAAAAACTTTGTGATCAGCTATCCAAATGACACGGACTCTGGTAACTTTAGCTCACGCTTAAAATCTGTGTTTGCGCTAACATGATGCTCTCTGTATAGATCTGTTTGCATTTGATGGTGAGGGCCCTCCACCACGATTAACCTCTCATCCACTCGTACGCAAAGTGGGTCATTTTCCTATTCGTATGCCACACTTGGATGGTGTTAAGCCAGGCGACAAAGTGAACATGACAATCAAGATGTATTTTGGCTTAACAGAAATTAAGATTGAATGCATTATTCGAGACAAGTCCTTCACATTTACTTCTTCATTTGATGCAGCCGATACACTTACTGACAATTACCCGCAACAAGCGCAGCAGGACCCTTATTATTATCAGCAGACACCCATCATGAATAGCAATCAAGTTTATGGCGTGAATGACTTGACAAACTCAATGAGTCACGTCTCTCTTCAGCAGCAGCCTTCAACCTATAGCAGCTACCCTCCAGCGACTTCTCAGCCCTATAATCAATCTTATTATCCTCCTAACAACAACTACGACTATTACGCTCAAACCACCTATCCACAGCAGCAACAGCCACAGCAAGGATACTCTTCCTACTACGGTGGTGCGAATGGTAGTCAAGGAGGATACTCGCCTAATGCAGCGCATGGATACCCTCCTCAACAACAGCAACCACCAGGCTATGGGAACTATCATTAAAAAGTCTTCATTTATACACCTTTTTATCTATAAATATACACTTGTATTTCATAATGAATTTTTTTTTCCTCTTTATGCGTTTTTTTTTTTTGAGATACGATATAATCTCAAACTAGTTCAACAAGACTCCAAAGTACTCAAACTTGGGACGCTGTCTTCATTCAACTTTGGCTTATGGGTTCAGTCAAGGGAGGAAGTATTTTTGAACTAATACTTGCCTATAACGGGTTTATTGGATCTGTTCCCTAAATGTCTGTACCATAGCTTGCATAAAGCCGTTTGGCGATTCTTGATCAACGGCAATCCATCACTCAAACCTTTTCAAGTCCGCCAAGTGAACCTGCAAGATGCGGTATCTTTGACTTTAAAAGAGCTTCTTTATGTCACTAGTTGGTTGTCTTTTATATTCACGCGGCGGCTTACTTTAGAAATTTTAATTGGGGGCAAAAAGAAGGGAAGTAAAGAGTAAAGTCATTTGAATAACGTAAATGGCTTTTTTCTTATAATACATTTTAACCTCATTTAACAATTGACCATTGTCTTTACAATCTGTAACCAAGCAACATATACGCATATAAGCACATACATATACATTTGTATTAGTGTACAAGTGTGGCTCATGGATGTTTCTTTCTTTACAAGCCATAGAAAAAGAAAGGGGGAAAGAGAGAGAAATAGAGGTTGATAAAATTCAAAGCCTTCTTTTTTTAATTTTTTCCTTTGTGTACACTTTCTTTCTTTTTCTTTCCCTTTCTTCCCTCTTTAGAATATTTAGTTAAAGAAAGCCATGAATAGTATCCTTTCTGATCGTCAGAAAGATGAATTGTAAACGATATAGACTATGAATACATATACAATAGAACTCATTTATATACAAAAGGCATAAAGCAATTTTAGATTATCTTAATTCGAGTGGATTTACAGAATCATTCATGACTTTGAAATCTGAAACACATAATGAAGACTTTGTTCCTGACCCAAAGCAAAAGTATGCTGGTCTGCTAGAAAAAAAATGGACGTCTGTTATTCGTTTACAAAAAAAGGTAAAAATATATCAAACACTATTTGATATTAACACTAGTCAGATTATGGAGTTGGAGACCAAGTCAGCACAGCTACAGGAAGAAATAAATAACGCACCCGTTCGAAAGCAAACCAGTTCAACCGATTGGATACCTCGCCCACCTGAAAAGCAAAGTATGACGGGTCACAGGAGCCCTATTACTTGCGTTGTCTTTCACCCAGTTTATCAGATACTTGCTTCGTCTTCTGAAGATACCACCATTAAAATTTGGGACTTTGAAACAGGAGAATTCGAACGTACTCTGAAAGGGCATACGAAATCTGTACAAAAGATTGCCTTTGATCCCAAGGGGAACTATTTAGGCAAGTTTATGACAACTTTAGCATTTTCTGTTTGCTTATGTACATTCTATTAGTTTCTTGTTCAGCTGATCTTACGATTAAAGTGTGGGACGTCAATAGTGACTATAAATGTATTAAAACGCTATACGGACATGATCATAGCGTCTCTTCTGTTGCTTATTTACCCTCAGGAGATATCATTGTATCTTCTTCTCGTGATAGAACGATCAAATTATGGGATGCTTCATCAGGGTAACTATAGCAACATATCTAATCAATCATTCACTAACCTGTTTTTAGTTACTGTACAAAGACACTGACAGGACATTTAGATTGGGTGAGATCAGTTGTGCCTAGTGAAGATGGCAAATATCTATTGACGGCATCCAATGATCAGGTAGAGAGAGAGAGAGAGAGAGAGAGAAATATTTAAAACGATGTGATCTTACTTTCTTTGGTAGACTGCCAGACTTTGGGATATTCAAACAGGAGAGTCAAAGATGGAATTTAGAGGGCATGAACATGTATTAGAATGCGCTATTTTTGCACCTACCAACTCATATCAATATATACAAGAATTAATTGGCGATGAGGTAATTAGCCTATATATAAGTATTTTAAACATATCCTCTAAATAGGGTACAAAATAGAATAAAGCAACCAAGGACCCATTACCAGGTCAGTTTATCATCACCGGATCAAGAGATAAGACAATCAAACTATGGAATTCAAATGGACAATTGCTGCATACGCTAGTAAGTGACATACTCTAGTAGGTAACCACTCAATTCTTACATTACATATTAGGTAGGACACGATAACTGGGTTAGAGGACTAGTTGTACATCCAAATGGAAAATATTTACTAAGTGCTTCAGACGATAAAACGATCAAGATATGGGATTTGAAGACAGGACGATGCGCAAAGACTATAGATGCTCATTCACATTTTGTCACCTGTATAGCGTAAGTACCAACAAGATTAAAACACAATGTTACTTATAATCTGTAGCCATTGTAATACGAGCCCAGTTGTTGCAACAGGAAGTGTTGATCAAACAATTAAATTATGGCAATGTCGATAAACTCATACCTTTTTATATCTTCCCCCATTCTCATGAAAATTATCTTTTGTTTTTTGAAGAAAAAAATAAAACACACATAATACATAATTTTATCCCCCCTCACTCCCCCCTTTATATCTTTTTTTTTTAATAAAATGTCAAATTTTACACATTTATTTCTTGAATATTTACAATTTTTAAAGTTGAACATTCAACTCAGGAACATGACCGAGTTTCTTAAAGTGCTCAATAACATCTTTTGCCTTTTGAACAGCATGTTCTGAGGTTATACCAAAGTGTTTGTATACATCACCCACTTTACCACAAGTACCAAATGTATGCAAGCCAATATGAGCATGAGAGTAACGATCCCATCCAAAGGTACCAAGAGCTTCAATTGAAATCACGGGAGTTCCAGAAGGAATGACCTGTTTCTTATATTCAATGGGCTGCTCATCAAACAATTCAGTACAAGGCATTGAGACCACACGAGAGGGAATTCCCTGTTCTTTCAACTTTTTGTGTGCATCTACAGCAATGGTGACTTCAGAACCTGTTGCGACAAAAATGACTTGAGGCTTGTCGTCCGTCTGGAGTATATAACCACCCTTGTGAACGCTCTCGGGTGAACTTCCCTCGAGCTGGGGCAAGCCTTGACGAGAGAGTGCCAATACAGAAGGACGCTCCTTGTTTTGAAGGGCGACCCAGTAAGCGCCCGAGACTTCATTGCCGTCTGCAGGACGAAGAGTGAGCATGTTAGGCGTGGCACGAGTGAGAGCCAAAGTTTCGACAGGCTGGTGGGTAGGGCCGTCCTCACCAAGACCGATAGAGTCGTGTGTCATCACGTAGATAACACGGCAATGAGACAAGGCAGAGAGACGAGCAGCACCCCAACCATAGGTCAAGAAGTTAAGGAAAGTGCCACCAAATGGAATGATACCACCATAGGCACTCATACCGTTCAAGAAGGCAAACATACCATGTTCACGTACACCAAATCGGAAATAACGTCCAGAGTAATCACCAAGTCCAGTTGATGGAGGCTGGAAGTCAACTGCGTCTTTCCAGCGTGTCAAGTTAGAACCGGTCAAGTCAGCAGAGCCGCCTAGGAGTTCAGGAATGGCACCTGCAAGGGCATTGAGAACCGTTTCTGACATTTTGCGTGTTGCTGCTGCTGAATCGGAAGGTTTGAAACGAGGAAGAGCTTTTTCCCAGCCGTCAGGTAATTTCTGGCTGAAGCGGCGAATGAGTTCATTGGCTTCCTTAGGGTACTCCTTTTTGTATTTTTCAAACAGTTCATTCCACTGCTTTTCATATTCAGCACCTTGTTGAGCACGCTTGTGATAGAGTTCGTAAACCTAATGTATAAAAAGCAAGGGATTAGAGAAGGGGGGCCAATGAAATTAAATTTGCTCATATTTACATCATTGTCAACTTGGAAAGTCTTTTCGGGGTCGAAACCGAATTTTTGTTTGAGTTGCTTAATATCGTCCTCTACACGACTTATTTTAGCCCATAATCAATATACTTGTTTCTTTAAGCTTACCTTTAAGGGGAGAACCATGAACCTTTTCTTTACCTTGATTCAAAGAACCATAACCTAATGCAAGAAAATTTAGCACATGACGACGCGTTGACTGACGCATAAACTATGTGCAACCTACCGATAGTGGTTCTTACTTTGATCAGAGAAGGCTTATCAGTGACCTTTTGAGCTTCGACAATAGCCTTCTTAAAGTCTTCAATATCAGTATCGCCATTATTGATTACTTGGGTGTGCCAGCCATAAGCTTCAAATCGCTTGATAACATCTTCGGTAAAGGACACGTCGGTGTCACCATCAATGGTAATATGGTTATCATCGTATATGGCAATCAGTTTACCAAGTTGCAAATGTCCAGCTAATGAAGCAGCTTCAGAAGCAACACCTTCTTGAAGACAACCGTCACCAAGGATGACATAGATATAGTTGTCAATAATGTTGTAACCAGGTCGGTTGTATGTGGCTGCCAAGTGAGCTTCGGCAGCAGCCATACCAACAGCATTAGAAATACCTTGGCCTAAGGGGCCTGTAGTCACTTCAACGCCCTCTGTATCAATACGTTCAGGGTGACCGGGTGTCCTATTGAAATATAAGTATTCTATATGCACTGCGTGATAAATATAAACTTACTTTGAACCCACTTGACGGAATTGCTTTAAATCATCCATGGTGAGATTATATCCTAAGAAGTGAAGAAGGATGTATTGGAGGGCACAAGCATGACCATTTGACAGCAAGAAGCGATCTCTGTTGATAAAGTAAGGATTCTTCGGATTAGCGCGAAGGAACTGGGTGAACAAGGTATGAGCGATAGGAGCAAGACCCATGGGAGCACCAGGATGGCCAGAATCTGCTTTAAAAACAACATCAGCGGCCAACGTACGAATAGTATTGATTGCCTTTTGATCGATATCAGAAACCATATTTAATATATATAAACAATAACAAAGAAGATAAGAGAAAAAGAGGAAAAGAAGAGCTTTTATAGTGTCTTTTTTTTTTTTCTGAGCTAAAAGGGAAAAAAAATAACAAAACCATGACATCACAAACACCTGTTACGCTTAGTTATTCAAGATTTTACATCAATGGTGAGACTAGGCTACAGAGTTGAAATTGAAAGAATAATAGTCTATTTTGAATGAATTTACATACAGGTAATTGATGTATAATTTCATTTATAGTTTATCAAATCAGTCAAGATAAGGTCAACCATGGTATAAAGTGACATGTCAAGTTGCACCGCTATATAATCGCCCTGCTACTTCCTAATTCGCTTTTTAATAAACAGTGCAGTACTGTATAATCATTCTTATCACTGTTTAGTCGCGCATTTGAATTTCAACGCAATAGCCATCATGTCATTTTTTACATCGGCTGAGATATATCGCGTCAATTGCCATTATTGGATCAAAAATGAAGCTAAACCAAATCAGTCAAACTGCTCACCCTTGAATTTTTATTTACGTAACCTGTCTAGGTTTCAAACAGTAGAATGTCTAAAAAGTCATGTCAAACTTTTTTAAATAAACTTGCACGCAGAATTTTAAAAGTATTAAACTTGTTCCTTTGCTTGGCTTTCTTTTTGCATTTGTGAAACATGAGTCATTATGCCGCTGTAATCACAGAAAACACCTTTAGGTCGTCTAAATCTTGAAATAGATCATCCTTTTCGTTTGGCTTGTCTGTAAGATTATATATGATTGGCATTAGACTTTACTTGAATGGAGAGATTGATGTACATAAAGTTTCTACTTTGATATAAGTCAAGAATAAAGTTATAATTCAACTAATGAAATATATGGTTTTTATAAGAATTGGATGAAATTGATATAAAAGTTTCACAAGGCGTATATATTCTTGTTCTTGTACCAAATTCAAATACAAGAAAAAGAGTGTGTGATGTAAGAGTGACTATGGTCAAAGTTAAAGAAAGAACGCAAAAGAACCTGATAAGTGATAATAGCACAAGATCTACAAATAGAACTACCCAATCAATATCAACACTTGATAGGCATTCAGGCACAATCAATAAGTGCTTTTTAAAATTCTTTTCTCTCTCTCTCTCTCTTTCTCTCTCAATGCTCAAATCTATCTTTTCGTTACTTTTAGTTGCCACCTTCACTTGTGCACATGTTACCAGACATGATAGAAGAGGCATCATGAATATGCTCAATGGCAATCATGCCAAAGATCAATATCAGCCTGCGAAATCTAATCTATATTCGGATTCTATGACCGCTACTATCTCTGCTTCACCTGTTAAAACATCTGCTAGGAGCAAGATGCACATTGGAGATAAGGTGATATTATGGATGTAGAGTAAATACATATAGACTAAAAAAGGATTGATGAAGGTAGTAGAGGTAGAAGAGTGGACTGTATCAGAATCTCCTGAATACATTCATCAAGCTAACAGAGTCGCGCTTGTGAGTATGATAGCATACATATTGCCGTATGAGCTCATTTATATATCCTTAGAATAAGAGAGTACACTCTAAACATGCTAGTGATATATTTAATCTTCGTTATTCAATGCGTCATAGATTACATGACTCAAAGTGGACACAAAAACATTCTTCTTGGAAGGCGTATGGTCACTCAGGTATACATGCCTCTAACAGTGATTCTCAGTTACTTGCTACGCCCACTCCTTTTTCGCCCTAACTATATAATTGAAATTAATGATAATAATAAAAGCTTTTGGATGTAACAAGCCAAATGGAAGGTGTGTTACCAAGAGAAAATATTTTTAAAAGTGCCCTAACAATGATTGGCCAATTAGCAGTTTTCTTTTCGCACCAAAACTTGCACAATGATTGGCTGGAGCACTTTTTCAGAATGCCTTTTTACGCTCACCAAAAAGTAATTTTTTGCACACGTCATTGTTAATTCTTTTATATTTTCTTCACCTATTTTTCAAAGAGAGAAATAAAAGAGAGAGAATATATAGAAATAATGGCATCGAATGATAATAACACGGCTACCACCACAGACATGGAAATTGACACAAATGTTAATGTACCAACAACTGAATTCATGGACGAAGATCCTCCTAATGAAATAACTACTATTGCTTCTTTAATTGATGACCTTAAAAACGAAGATGTCACTTTTAGACTTAATTCTATTAAAAAATTAAGTGTAATTGCTAATGCTCTTGGTGCTGACAGAACCAGAGACGAGCTTATACCTTTCCTCCAAGGTAACATCATATACTGTGAGTAAACAATAACTCAAAAAACACGTGTTTATTATAATAGAGTCTCTTGATGATGAGGATGAAGTATTATTAGCTTTAGCTGAAGGACTTGGAAACTTGGTAGATGCTGTTGGAGGTAGTGAATATGCCAATTGCCTTTTACCTCCCTTAGAAAACATTGCTGCTGTCGAAGAAGCCTCTGTTAGAGATAAGGTACTTGAAATTATCCCTCTTGTTTCCTTTCACTAAACATTTCTTGTTCGGGAAATATCTTAGGCAGTTGTTTCCCTTTGTTCTATTGCTGACATCTTGCCCCAACAACATCTTCAACAGCACTTTTTACCACTTGTAAAAAGGCTCAGTAGTGGTGAATGGTTCACCAGTAGAACTTCAGCTACTGGCTTATATGCTGTAGTCTATAAACGGGGTGACCCTGACGTGCGAACTGAACTAAAAGGGTATATTTGATCATTTATTCTGCATTGTTTTCTAACTACAATATATTAGACTATTTGCACAATTAGCATCAGATGACAGTCCAATGGTCAGAAGAGCAGCCTCCAAGGCCCTTGTTGTACGTGATTTTTTTAAAAACAGCCTGTGTAGTTTATGCTCTAAATTACTACATGTGTAGGAACTTGTTCGACAAATGTCGGATGAAGACGTTCTCTCGACTGTCATCCCACTGTTTCAGAAATTATCTCAGGACGACCAAGATTCAGTCCGTTTGCTGACAGTTGAAGTACTTGCCGCCCTTGCCAAACGAGTCAACGAAGGAGAAAGAAAAGAATTATTATTGCCTGCATTTGCAACTTTATCAACTGATAAAGCATGGAGAGTGAGATACATGGTCGCTTCTAAATATGTGGAGGTAAACGCAATCAAAATATCTGGATATGATTTTGACTTTTGTAGCTTGCCGATGCCTTTGGGCAAGATATTGTACGAGAGCACTTTACAGAAGCCTTTGTAAATATGTTGAAAGATACCGAAGGCGAAGTGAGAACAGCAGCAGCTAGTCAAATCCCTGGCTATGCAAAATTGGTAGACAATGAAGTTATCCTTTCTGAGCTTTTACCTTGCGTCAAATTGCTAGTGACTGATGAAAATCAGCATGCTCGTGCAGCCCTTGCAAAGGATATCAGTGGACTGGCACCCATCATAGGACAAGATGCGTAAGTGGTGTATGACCGGATGAATGTATGATACTAACTCGTCTATATAGAACCATGCAATATTTACTACCACTGTTTTTGCAACAGCTCACAGATGAATTTCCTGATGTTCGTTTGAATGTCATTTCCAACTTGGAAACGATCAATAAAGGTAAAGAAAACAAAGTAGAAAAGGACAGGATATATTAAACATACTTTAGCAATTGGCATCGAAAGAGTATCACAAGCACTACTCCCAGCTATTGTTGAGTTATCAGAAGATAAGCAATGGCGTATCCGTCTTGCTATTATCGAGTATATTCCACTTTTAGCTAAGCAATTTGGATCGAAATTCTTTGAAGAAAAGCTTTTGGAATTATGCATGTCTTGGCTCCGTGATCTCGTGTTTTCTATTCGTGAAGCTGCCACTATCAACTTGATGAAATTGACTGAAGTATTTGGTGCTGAATGGGCTAAGAAGGCTATTATTCCTGAAGTCATGAAGATGACAACTGACGAAAACTACTTGCACAGAATGACTACTATTTTTGCATTAACAGTAAGTTGTGACCATTGAGGTTGTACATTCAACTTATATCAAATAGACAATGGCCGAGGCTTTAACACCTGTGATGGTGAAAGACTCTATTCTTCCTACAATCATCAATATGTCAAAAGATCCTATTCCAAACATTCGATTCAACGTCGCTAAATCTTTGGAAAGCTTGATACCATTATTAAAGAAAGACCCTAACACAGGTGAACTTGTCAACAGCTCTGTTAAGCCTACTCTTGAAAAACTTTGCACAGATCAAGATGGTGATGTAAGGTTCTTTGCTACAAGAGCTTTGGAAAGTACCGGTAAATATACTTAACGTTTAACAAAATTCATACTCATTGAATTATAGCTTAAATATTACTATAAGGGATAATGTTTTTTGTAAATTGTAGTTTTTCTTTTCTATATAAAAAAAGGGGATTTTATAAAAAAAAAAAAGAGAGAGACATATTCTATTCTATTCATGCAATCATTTGATAAAAAAAAAAGATAACTTTGCTTTTATAAACTGTCTGTGTGCTTTAGTAAACAAGAGGGGATTTACTAAAATGGGATCTGCTCTTTTTTTACAACATGCAGCAGTTCATTTTGAACTGTTCCAAGCATTCATATATAGAGCTTGGTATTTGATCTTATTTCTCTTTTTCTTCTTTTTCTTAATTACAATCAATGTCGCACTCTACTCCTCTTAACAGATTATCAAACATGGCTGGTAAAAACGGCCTTTTGGATCTTCATATACCTACTATCACAGAAGATGCAAAAGACGTGATTGGTAACAAAATAACAATGCTAAATGATCATTATCTAATATAGATCAATATAGGAATGCAAGGTTTCCCCTCCTTTCTATAAACATTTGTAAACGACTGAAAACTAATTACAACTTGTTTAGGCCGTATTCGACTTCAGAAAGATGACAAGATTCACACAAGTCAATGGATGGATAAGCAACGAAATAACTTATTAGCCTATGAATACCTTTGTCATATTGGTGAAGCTAAAGAGTAAATCACATACTATTTGTCCTCCCTCTCTTTGCTCATATTCATATAGATGGATCGAGAATTGTTTGCAAGATGAAATCGATCCAATTATTAAACTAGAAGAGACTATGAGAAATGGTATTATATTAGCCAGGTTAGCCAATTGGTTTGCACCAGGCACTGCTCGTAAAATATTTCAGGTAATCAAAAAACTTAAAGAAGAATATGGCAACCTAACATGATAATCCAAAAGGACTCTAAACTTCAGTTCCGTCATTCTGACAATATCAACTATTTCTTTGATGCATTAAAGATTATAAAGTTACCACAAATCTTTTGGTTTGAACTAACTGATCTCTATGAGAAAAAGAACATTCCCAAAGTAATTTACTGTATCCATGCACTCAGGTACAATAGCAGTACTAACTAAAGGGGGTCAATTAAACGGCATGCTTTATGTAGTCATTTACTATCAAGACGTAACCTAGCACCCAACATCAAGAATTTGTTAGGACAACTTCAATTCACTAGTAGGCTATTCTATTTTCAATTGTATCCGTTGCTAACACATGTGTTTATACAGATGAAGAACTCAGTACAACACAGCGCCATCTGGACATGGCAGGTGTTCCTATGCCAAACTTTATGAACGTGGGTCACTCATTGCGTCGAGAGTTGAATGAAAGTGATGAGGATGATGATTTCAACCAGTACTTGCAAATTGACTCTAGAGTTCCTTTCATTCTGAAAACACCTGAACTTATTATTGAAGAAGAAGAAGAATCAGACGTAGATTCTCCTTTTGAAGCCTATGCTGAAGAAGGTACAAGAATCATACTTTTAATTGCTCTCTAAAGCCTAAACATCTCCTATTAGGAGAGCAGTACTGGTTGATCCAAGCTAATATTGATAAAGTAATCAAGTGTCAGTCAATCATACGTGCATGGTCTGCTCGAAAAGCAAACGAACGAAAACTACGTACCTTCCAGTCACCCCAATTCATCAGCACGATCACTCAGCTCCAATCTGCCATTCGAGGCATGCTCTGTCGCAAAAGACAAGAAGAAAGAAGACAAGAGCTACAATCGCTCAGTTTAGATCTTATTATCCGATTACAGGCTTACTGTCGAGGCTTGATGACGCGTCTCTGTCGTCAGCGCAAGATTGAGTACTACCATGCTCACATTGACCAGATCATCAAAGTCCAAAGTCTTATCAAGAACAAGCTAATCAATAATGCCTACCATCGCCTCACGCACGACCATAGTCCTTCAGTAAATACGGTTAAAAACTTTGTTCACCTTCTCGATGACAGTGACCTTGACTTTGACCGTGAACTCGAATTGGAGAGCCTTCGTCAGGATGTGATTGAACATATTCGCGGAAATAACCAACTTGAAGGCCTTGTTACTGCTCTTGATATTCAGATTGCCTTATTCCTCAAAAATGCCATCACGATTGAGGAAGCTCTAAAGCAAACAGGTGCATTAAAAAAGAAAAAGAAGGAACAGAAGCGAATGATCATGACGGCTGAAGCTGCTGCTAATCATCATATGGACCCATTTTCGTTATCAGTTGTGGATAAAGAAAGTAGACAGCGTCTTGAAGTGTTTCAACAGATGATTTATTGTTTACAGACGGAGCCGCAGTACCTTGCACGCTTATTGTTTCTAACGAATCGGCAAGATCTGGGACACTACTCAAGTCACAAGTTAATCGAGTCCACCGTACTGTCTCTTTTTGGTTATGCGACTAACGTGCGTGAAGAATATTTGTTGATTAACCTTTGTAAGGTAAAAGCAAAAAAAAAAGAAAGAAATAGCGTTGTGTATACAAGGCTACGTTTAACTTTATAAAAAAGTGCTGCATCTCTGAAGAGATACAATATGTAGAAAGCCCTCAAGAGTTTATGCGTGGCAATTACACTTTTATGAAACTCGTCGTACAAACAAACCGTGGTGCAAAGGAACGCCAATTCTTTCGCGAGCTGTTTGGCGATCTCGTGAAGCAAGTGGTGAACAATGACTTTTTAGATCTTGAGCTTGATATTGTCAGTATCTATCACAAGTCGATCAATGATGAAGAATTGAGAACAGGTCTACCTTCTGGTCGTCCTCACGCGATCACTGCACAGGACGTACAATCGGACACAGAAGCGATTGATACATTTATACGACATTTGAGAAACTTGAGAGAAATAACCGATATGTTCTTCAACAAGATCACATCTACTGTAAGCGAGGTGCCGTATGGTATTAGAGTGGTTGCAAAAGAGCTCAGGATCGCCTTGGAAGAAAAATTTGCTGATGAGCCAAAAGAGACGATAGTAAAAATCCTTGGTAACTTTATCTACTATCGTTATTTGAACCCTGCAATTATGTAAGTTCTTGTTTTATGTGTAAAACGACTCTGCTCATTTTTACACTAGTGCTCCCGAGCAGTATGACGTTATTGATAGCATCATCAATCCATTACAAAGAAAAAATTTGGCCGAGGTAAGCATTTGGCTTTCTTGTGACATACTTTATTAACAACAACAACAATAAAAGATCTCAAAGATGCTTCAACGTATTGCTAGTGGTTCAACCTTTTCAGAAGAAGACAGGCTTTTATCACCATTAAATGAGTATCTTGAGCACTCCTCTAAGCGATTTGCTCAGTGGTTTATGACATGTAAGATCAAAAAGGTTTTTAACATACTGTGTTCTCACCAAAAAATATAGTGACAGATGTTGAGGATCCCGAAGAGCATTTTAATATGGATTCCTTGACAGATCAAGTTAGTACACACAAGCCAGTCGTTTATCTTTCACCCACAGAGCTCTTTCATCTTCATTATACCATTCAAAACAACCTGGAATATATCGAACCCAATGGATACGGCATACTCTCAGAAATTGTCAACGAGCTTGGTGAGTCGCATTTTAGACCAGATATAGAATTACCAGATACCATGGTACGCCTAGCTCTGACGAGCCCTTATGAAGATTTACCGTTGGATCCTGAATCTCAACTTGATCAACTGCTTGTGGATGCTAAACGTCTAGTAGTATATGTCATCAAAATACAAAGCGGTCCAAATTTGGCTCATATCATCGATCAACCTATTACAGCTTATCATGAAAAGGCATGGGATCAGTTCAAGGAAAAAGAATTTCCAGAGGTACAAGATGAACAATCTGCGGCTGTTAAAAGAAGATATCTCAACTTGGGTAGAACAAATCCTCCTGTAGACCTGAAAAGGTAAGAAAGGATATAGAGAATAAAAAAAAAAGGATACTTACATTCTATCTGTAGCTTAAGCTTCTATCAACTCAAGACATTGACTTATCGATTGGTGGCCAATTTAAAGATTGGCAAAAAGATTTCGAGTGATAATAACTACCAAGACATGATCACACTCATTGCCAAAGATATCACTGGAAAGCATGCTCGCCGCATTCAGCGAGACCAGGAAATTGCGCGAACAAGACAAATGTTAGACCACTTGAAGGAAAAGAAAGAGTATTTGAGTGACCAAGTCAGTCAGTATGAGAGCTACTTGAACAGTTGTATGAGTGCGATGGCCAATAACAAGCGTGACAAAAAGCAGCAAAAGTTTGTTTTTCCATTTACACGCCAATACTTTCATATCCGAGGATTGCAGAAACTTGGGCTTGTACCAAAATTTGGATCCTACAAATACACAGCCAAGCAACTTTATGATCGCCAAATATTGATCGAAATCGTGAATATACCAAAAAAGCATTATGACCGCATCTCTATCATTATTTCCATGGATCAAGTAGGTATTATTACTATCGAAGCAAGCTATGCAAGATGGCCCATGACATCTGTTCAGGTCGACATACGGTACGATGAATTGTTACGGACACAGTTTGAAGGAATCCAGACCATGATGGT
This sequence comes from Rhizopus sp. PT2906, assembly GCA_025529335.1. Lineage (NCBI taxonomy): Eukaryota > Fungi > Mucoromycota > Mucoromycetes > Mucorales > Rhizopodaceae > Rhizopus > Rhizopus sp. PT2906. Next base: position 8,071 of record JAMYHX010000243.1, on the reverse strand, counting down.
TCTAGATGGAATGGCCAAAGTGAACGTTAATCTGCTGATTTACCTCGTCAACAAAAAGTAAGTTGTACTCTAGTCTATTATTATGATACTCACACATCAATAAATAGGTTTTATGCATAGCTGTTGTTTCATTTTCAATAAATATTATTTATATCCATAGTTTATGACTTTTGTTTAATGCTATAAACAGAGTCGGAAGAAGAGCAAGGGAAGCATTAGAATTAAAAAGAGAAATCAACACATATTATTTTGATACGAGTTCTGCCGATAGTGGTGGTATGGTTCAAGTGCATTTTTCTTGTGATTGTCCAAGGATAAATATTGCTGCGACCTTATTCTTTTTGCTGGAAAATGTGAATCATTGCCAATTCATATAGGCTTGGTTTGCTTTATCTGTTAAAAGTTACTGTTGTGGCAGATATCTCCAACTGTAAATTGAAACTCAATAACGAGCAGTAAGTAGCTGATCCTTTCGAATACGGTATTGGGTCCACTAAAGCTATTTCAAACGTTTATTTGATCTACAAGAAAGGAAATCTTACATCAGAAGGTGATTGAGTTAAGGTGATTAATTTGCTAAATTAAATAGCTTACAACTGAGCAACCATTGTCTATTTATAGTTTTAACATTTGATAAAAAGACAAAGTGGGAAGAAGAGGCTTAAACATCATAAGATATATGTTATTTAAGGGTGGCTTTATCTTATTGTTGAACCTGCATATGAGCATACTCTGAATCGACCTGTGCTTTGTTTAATTTCATCATTACCTTCTATAGATCAAATCGGAATTGAGCGCCGTCAAGATATGAATAAAAATGGAATTGGAGATAGTGAGAAACGATGTTCGACCGGTGATGACCGAACATCACAGATACCCTACTATCACACAATGTTATATCATTCACTCTCGTTTTTCCATGTATTAAAATGATACACAAAACACTCAACATGACACTTATTCATATATATATAACTACTTAACAAATACATTCTGTAGTCTGTTAATGACGAGCTATTGATTATTGTATGAACGATGTAAGATAAACTTAATAATCCGAATTGATACTGTAGTCCCTTACGCGTATTTCAAGCCACATCGCTTCCCAAAAGAGCGGAATCAAACTAATGAAGATTTAAAAAGGAAAGCCATCATGAATTCCGACAGCAGGACGTCTATTTCAAGAAAAAGGGGACATTTGGAAAAGTGGCTCAATTTGTTTATACTATAGAAAATATATCTTTCCATTTTTTCCCCCTCTTATTCCCCCAATGATAAACCCAAACGACTTTTACACAGTGACTATAGACAGCAGTAATAATGAGACCTTTACTATACATAAGCAGTACAAGATTATCAGAAAAGTTGGAGCTGGATCATATGGATCTGTCTGCAGTGCGTTAAATGTCAACACGAATGAAGGTAACTGAATTAACAATATATATTCTCTCTTTAACATAAATATATATATATAGTGGTTGCTATTAAAAAGTGTCGTCATATTTTTGATAAGAAGCTCATCACAAAACGTTGTTTACGAGAAATGAAGCTGCTTCAACACTTTAACGGACACCCGCGTATTATTGACTTGAAATCAATGGATATCGTTGACCCCGACCGATTTAATGAAGTGTATTTAATCCAATCTTGTTGTGATACAACTATGGCTGACATTATTCATTCAAAACTTCAATTGGAGCCAGTTCACTACCAGTGGTTCATGTATCAGTTATTTTCAGGGCTAAAATACATCCATAGCGCCAATGTGTTGCATCGTGATTTAAAACCAGGTACAGTTTTTGTCAGCATAAAAACCGTTTCTCTTCAATTGACTTGAATATTTAGCTAATATCCTTGTGAATGAAAACTGTGATCTTCGTATTTGTGATTTTGGTATGGCGCGAGGAATAGCCAAACCCTCAGCAAAGGTCGAGCTACAAAATATGACACATTACGTTGTCACTCGATGGTACAGAGCACCCGAAATTATGCTCAGCCGCAATTCTTATGACAAAGCAAGTAAGTGTCTCTCCCATGATCTTTTTTTGTATTATTCTACTTTTCCTTTTATCCTTCCTTTGTGTTTATTTGCAATTTTTTCATATAGTTGATCTCTGGTCTGTGGGTTGTATCTTTGCTGAATTGCTGGGAAGAAAAGTGCTATTCAAAGGCACAGACTATGTCGATCAGCTTCATAAAATTGTGGGAACCCTGGGATTGCCAAAAGATACCACATTCTGGGACAGCTCATCATCCGTTACGGAATACATCCGAAGCTTAAGAGATGTCAACGGAAACCCTCCACCAGAGGAACCCATCGATTTCTCACTTTTATTCCCCAACTGCCCTCCGGAAGGCATTGATTTGTTAAAGCGACTCTTAATGTTAAATCCTTCTAAGCGTATTACAGCAAGTGAAGCACTAGAACATCCCTTTGTGGCATCTGTCAGGGATAAATCAGAAGAGATCAAATGCGAAAAGTTATTTGACTTTGAAAGCTTCGAAATGATCGAAAGTGAGCATGTGCTGAGACAATGTATTATTGAAGAGGTGCTAAAGAGTAAAGGCATGAGCGATGATGATGTATCAAGGTTAGCTATTAACCATTCTGCCGGCCATCAAAGTCATCGTCGATATACCGGAAGCTCCATTTCGACACCCTCATCTGCTAGTATTGCAGAAGCCAATCTCAATGCCATTCATGCTGCTCAGCATGGCAAAGAAATCACAATCCAAAGTACAGCTCAAGACTGTCACCAGTTTATTATAGGAGAAACCTTCGTGCGAGAACCCGAAGATATGGATGAGGATGATATCAAGCAACTGGATAGCGATGAAAGCATAGGCGTTGGCAAGAGACGCACCCTCATTGGCCCATCTAATGCTGACTATAGCGCATTAGAACGTCAACTAAGTAGAGACTGGTAGTTTCCCATGCTCAAATAGTAAAAAAGCGAAACAGGGATGTTCTTTGTTTTTCGTTAATGTACAGTCCAATAAATCATTGACCATTAAAAGTCCTGTCATCATTCATATATGATAGTACATTATGTTCCTTGTCTCTCGCTCATAAGCTTATCATACTTCCATCCATCCAAGCTATACAGAAAAAAACAGCATTTTATTTGTAAATCTAGACAATAAAAGCTACATAATGGTACAATCTGAGTCCTTTCCTCCCTTCGAATCATCTCGAGTATGTTTTCGGCGCTGCTGAGGCCTGGCACCTCCATACTTGAGTTCGGTCAAACGCTGCATGGCTCTGGTATAATTTTGAGCAGCTGCACGCATATACCATTTTTTTGCTTCTTCTAAATCTTGTTTTGTTCCTGTACCCGTTTCTGTATAATACCCAACTGCATACTCTGCTTTTGCATAACCTTTGTCAGCCGCCTTTCGTGCCCACAGATAAGCTTCGTTGTCATTTTGAGGTAATATTCCTTCAGCACCTGTAAGATACCAGCCAGAAAGAGCAAACTCTGCTTCTACTTCGCCTTGTTCTGCTGCTTTTGAGTACCATGCAATCGATCGACGAGGATCCACTGGACAATTCAATAATCCGTTTTCATAGGCCTGTCCGAGTTTGAACTGAGAGGGAGCATAACCATACTGTGCGGCTTGACTGAACAATTCACGTGCATAGTTTAGATCAGGGATCACTGAGGGGATGCCCTCTTTTTCATAGCATAGACCCAGCTCATGAAGCGCATGTGGATGATCCTCGTCTGCTTGTTGTGCCGCTCGCTTTAACCAAGAGATACCTTCTCGGGGATTTTTTGGTTGACCGAGAAATCCTTTGAGTAAGATCATGCCCAGTTTGTACATTGCGATCGGGTCTCCCAGGTTGGCTGCTTTTCTGTAAAACTGCATTGCATGATTCTTATCACGTCTAGTGCCTGCACCTACTTCGTAACAGACAGCAGCTCTAAAGGTACACCCAGGATGGTTCTGCTTGGACCCTTGAACATAGAGTGAGAACGCCTTTTCAGCATCAGTTGGAAGTCCCATACTGCCAGTCCCGTAACAATTAGCCAAAAAGAACTGAGCTTCAGGATATCCTTGCTTGCCCATTCCAGAATGCGACGCAAGTTTTTTTACAATCTTTTGTGCTTCCATCATCAGTGCTTCACGTGCCTTTTTTATTCGTTTTGGATCCTGTTCTTCTGTTTGGATCTGATGAATAGCTTCTAGCAAGAATTTGGCAAATTCAAGTTGTAGACGAGGGTCGTGACTATCCATGGCCTCTTGTCTGAACTTGGCTAGGTTTTCTTTTGTAGCCCGAGGATATTGGCTTCTTTTGGGTTGTCGTTTGCCTGCTGCATTAGCAACTGATAGAGAACTATCGGCTAGATACGAATGATCTGGGAGATACTGCTGTTGTGGTGGTGGACGAGGATAGGGTGAAGGGCGTGGAGGCTGGACATAGGGCCCTCTAGGTGGACCATAGTAGGCATGATTCGGTGGAGGAGGTGGTTGCTGTGGTAGACGAACATTGAGTGGTACAGAGCCATTCATTTGAGGTGACATTGGTACTACCATCGGTTGCTGTAAATGTATTGATTGTGGCGGTGACATTGCTGAGCCTTGTCTGTGTTGTGGTGCAGAAGGGTGTCTATCGGAATAATAGGAAACAGACGGTCTGTTTACTAAATTAGGATTGAAGGGTATGTTGGGTCTATAAGGTGGAATCGGTTGTAATGATGGGGAGTGGTTGAGCTGAGGAGACATTCTATGAAGTGTAGGAGAAGTAGAAGGCATATTAGAGTGTATGGATTTTGGAGATATCTTGGGTGTGTTATAAGGACTAGAGACTACACCCGTAGTTGAATCAAGCGGTGATACCTCGTCTGGTTTTAGACTTGTGACAGAAGGAGCATGTGGTATATTTCCTTCTGAAGGAATTGGGCTATTTGCTTTATCCTTGAGTGATCTATTTTCTGCCTCGTGCGAACTAATGCTAAGTTGTTCGAATTCAGCTGTAATAGATTGTGCATTCTCATGTGGTCCATTTGTTGTTGTTGTTGAAGAAATCGTCATGTTGCTTTGTTGATAAGTGTAGCGTTGCTTGATATTATTAGAATAGTGAGATTAGAAAGACTGTGTCTTGACGGATTAGTAGATTAACAAAACAAGAAGAAACTAGTAAAGAACAGGAAAAAAAAAAGACAATTGTGCTACAGTTTGATTTAAAGATTTATTCCCGATTTAAGTTTGAAAACGGAAAGATATTCACGCAAGCTTAATCTACAACACATTTGGTTGAATAGTATCCAATGCTATACTATCTTTTATTAGTCCACATTTAAGGGTCTATTTGATATGTACAACAGTGATCCAAAAATTAGCAAAAGCTAAAGGAGGGAATATCTTCAGAATTAATTTTCCGATATGTGCGGACAAGAACGGACTACGATTATAAGCAATGTGGCAATCACTACATTGCTCAGATACAGTGATAATGACAATATTACTTAGATACAATGATAGCTACTTGTATCCATGGCAACCTTGATTGCAATATACATATAGTAGAATTCATGCTCCATTTGACTATCATTTTAATGTCATCCTTCATCCAGTCATTTCTTGGATATACCTTACACTCTATTCAGACATTATTCGCACACTGATGATAGAAAATAAGATTCAGATAGCAGCTAAGACAATAGAAGCAAAATAATGAGATATAAAAGAAACGATAAGTAAATCAGCTACTATATTACATATAGAAGAGAAAGAAAGAGAAAAAATGAGTAAACATTTAAAAGAGATTATTAATATCTTCATTTTGCCATAAAGCATTGACCACATTACATAAGTAAACCATTCTAGTTCTTTTTGTTTTGTATCTCCTGCATTATGCTTTGTTCAATATGTGACCACCAGATCTTGTATAGATTAAATAGAGATAGCAATAGGGTTACAATGAAGTATAATGTGACTTCAAGGGACTTTTAGAGATCAATAAAGAGTCATGTAAACGTATAATAAAGATAAGATTATTCAACTAAAAGTGAAGGTTTGTTATTAGTAAAAGCTACCAAAAAGTAGTTACAGATCCTCTCGACTACAGAAAGAATCGTCCTCGATTATTTTGTACATTCACTCGTCTTTTTCCCTCAAGTTTCTGATTAATGCGTGATACATCGCATAATTTGGAGCGAAGTCCTTCAAATGTAAGTGGCGAGCAGCAGTATACATACTAACACTAAGCCTAGCACTTGAGGGGTGACGAAACTTTAAGTGGGATCATGCAACTACATCGTTTGCGAACTGTTGAGCCAATTCTTGTTTAAGCTGACTCAACCTTGCATATTCTCTTGATACGTCCTTGTACTTTTTAAATAACTCCTTGATTTTCTCTTCCAATAACATCCGTTTGATGTATTCTTCTCCAATCGCCTACGACTGTTCGATTTCATCTTGTTCTTGAATATCTACATTTTCTATTTCTTGTATAGGTTCATCTTGAAGTTGACCTTCGATAACCGTCAAGGGCAATCCTTGATCATCTTCATCATCAGATAGAACGATAAGATTGGCATTAAAGGCTTCTGTAGCACGCTTTTCTACATCTCCCATCAAGAATTCTACCACAAATCCTCTTGTTACTTCCTGATCACCAAGATAATATGTGTATATCCCATGGTATTCTTTACGAAAGCTCAAGAAGTCATTGAATGCATAGCGAGTAGCATCATGGTCTTGTTCTTTGTATAGATCTATCAAGAAATCTCTCAGGGAAGCTTCGTAAGGTGGAATAGCATCAGAGATACTAGAGCTTATTTGTTCTTGAGTGTTTAAGTTCATGCTTGTGATTATCTCGTTTTCTTTTTTTTTTGAATTTCGTTTCTTTTTATATGTTTTCGTGTTGCGTCTTTAACAATGTTGACACTGAAATAATTCCTGCGTTTCAGAATCCAAGATTGTTAGAATAATTCTCTCGTGTTCTTCAGTCCAGTTTATTTTTGGAAGCATATAAGGCTTCAAACGATTACCATGAACCCTTCTTGGTTTAGTATCTTGCGTGTCGTAATTCTTTATATGGTACGTTCCTTTGCCTAGAACTTGATGTATGATGAATGGACCTTCCCATCGGTCTTGTGATTTTGCCGACCATGACGTTGATAAGTAATCTTTGTAAAGTGATACCACATCGTCAAGTTTGAATGATAGTTTTAATTTCTTTCGTTCATCGAGAAGCTTCTTTTTTTTTTATCATCTTCTTTTGTGTAGCTTGTGTCTGATTGATTGATTTATGAGCTTGTTTTCTTGACTTGTTTAGGCTGTGCATCTGATTAGTGGTTCTGTGCCTTAATATTGCCTCAAACTTTGGCGAATTTTTCTCATGCACGTAATGATCCAAATCAAATGGTATTTTAGGTTCATATCCATATAATATAAAGAGAGGTAAATATTTTGTTGTAGCCTGTTTGATTGATTGATAAGCAAATAAAGCTGCTGGAATGTACATATCTCAACCTTCTTTTCTTCATCTGAACGTCTTTGTAACATTCGTCCTAAGGTCCGATTGAATCTTTCCATCAATCCATTACTCTGTGGGTTGTAAGGTGTTATGGTCTTGTGAATAATTGAGTAATTTCGACATATTTGTTTTATGAAGTCATTGAGAAAAGGCTTTCCATTGTCAGCTATTAACATTGTTGGACAACCATGTCTGCACATTAGTTCTTCGTAGAGAAAAAGTGCTACTTTTGTGGCACTTTGGAATCGTATGGCTCTGGCTTCGACATCTTTCGTCAGACAATCAGTAGTAACAACAATATACCAATTTACAGTTCGCGATATTTGAACATGTTTTACGTCCATTGCAATTCTATCAAATGGTTTAATTGATACTGGTACTGTATAGAGTTCCTCGTTGAGCGATTTGCTGCCATAAAGTTGACATCTATGACACATTTGTACGTAGTTCATAATGTCTCTTGTCATATTATTCCAATAGAATCGTGATGCGATCTTATGCAATGTATTGTTATACACTCTTTCCGGAAAGTAAATTCGCCTGTGATCGAAAATAAATACACCCGAGAACAAAATTCATGTTGCA